>OMLF01037321.1:0-13429 GCA_900302615.1 Holocentrus rufus | reverse complement strand
GCGGTATTTGATCAAAGATATATTTGATTTTGTCCATATCACCCAGCCCTAATAAAAATACTTATTTTTTGTGTTACACACAATGACAGAAAATTTGCTATTTTGTGTTATTGTACACTAACAGAATGAATAAGTCATTTTTCATTCCTGTGTTAAATGGAGTGCAATGATCCAGTTTGTCTGAGATGACCTCTCATGTCTCTGTCTGTTTCACTCAGCTTTACAAATCCAGCGACTCAGGCGGGGCAGACAGAGGACAGAAGATCCACATTCAGCTGTGGGACACCGCAGGACAGGAGAGGTACCTGAGCTGACATCTCTCTCACGCTGGCTGGCTTTGAGTTGTTTACAGAGGTGTTCCTCATCGTGAGTTTGTTTTTCTTCTGCATGGTGTCAGGTTTCGGAGTTTGACAACTGCCTTCTTCAGGGATGCGATGGGCTTTCTCCTGCTGTTTGACCTCACGAACGAGCAAAGTTTCCTTAACGTCAGAAACTGGATGAGTATGTACTCATTTATCACATTATATGCACATTTTTAATAACTTATCCATAATGACTGTCAGAGTACCTTTAACTTCCCAAGTATGATGAGTAGGCAGAGATTTTGACCTTTTCAAATTCCTTGTCAACCAGAGAGACTCTTGACTGAGCAGGTAAGATTTCTGTGTCTGACTCAAAGACCAATGACTGGATACATGAATGCTGATCAACACAGACTGTTGTATAATGAAACATTTAATTCATGTTCATGAATTAAAAGTTCAGGTCGAACAGATGCTGGGTAGTGTAGTGTGGATACGTGTGGAACGTACATATGTTAAACCACAAATTCTATTCATTGAATTCTGCCATAATCAGGCAAAGTAATGAATATCAATTCAGTCTTTAACGTTTCAGAATGGGAACAATAGTATTTGATTATATTAGGTACTCTGCATCATAACTTGAATATTGCGAAAAATTCAAGAAGGTAATGTCAGCTGAGATTGAATATAGCTTATAAGCATCTATGTAGAATAGCCTTGGTTTTTGGTGTGGTTTCTCTTGCATAGTTACCAAATGGCAGAAATGCTGACTTTACTACCGGCAAAGCTACATGAGACTGCACTGTTCGCCAGTGCCAGGACCACCACTGCACTGAGCTGCCTGGTTTTTAGGACTCGCTTTGTTCCTCTGCCTTTTTGCCCTTTTTCAGCCCTGTAAAATGTCCCACAGACAAATGACCCTTTATTTGTTCTCTCTCAGGTTCAGGTCTCTTGGGTTACAGAAGCAACGCTTAAATCTACTAAGTGTAAAAGCAGGCCAAATACATGATGAATTGCTGGTTGTGTTTTACAGGCCAGTTACAGATTCATGCATACTGCGAAAATCCAGACGTTGTTCTGTGTGGCAACAAATGCGACCTGGGAGATCAGAGGGCAGTCAGTGAAGAAGAGGCCCGTGAGCTGGCAGAGAAGTATGGGTATGTGTCAGTTTATATCCATCTGTACATGAACCTCTCCCTGAAACATTTGTCAAGAAGGCAGTGGCCACATTGTTTGTCTAAGTCTGTGTAGGAGAAGGTCCGACTAGATTGGTCCTCCTTGAAAGACAAATATTTGTGCACATTTAAAAAAATGGCCTGCAATGGGCCCTTTTAGACACACCTTTAATGAATACAAACCGTGTTATGGATTTGTTAGTCATAGAAAAATGTAAAGCAAAAGCCCACACTCAGGATGAAAAAAGAGGCTGAGTAGGAAATGATGTGCAGCTACATTACATTTTCTAATGCTAAGTTAATCCATATATGCTTACAGTCAGGCTCCCCAAGTCCTGTGTGACATGTGAAACCTGTGCCACTGTAGCACTGCAAAGTGCCGTACAGAAAAATCTCTTTTGGTCAGACAGCTTTCTTGGTGCAGGCGGTGATGATGTGGAATTCTTTGCTTGCACAGCTAAAAGATGAACACAACATGGTCCATTTTAAAAGTCAGACGAAACAGCTCCTTAAGAGTAATCAATCATAACAAACAGTAACAAAAGGTAATTCCATGAATACCTTTTTTATATGTCTGCTCCTGTTCAAATAAATGAAATGAATGAATGATTTTGCTCGACAGTGGTGACTTTTTCCTTTGATCATGACCATGCAAAAAAATAACAAAGGGATTAAAACTTTAGCAATTTAGCAAATTAGGTTTAATTTGTAATTTAATACTTAGGCTTATGAAGTCATTTTTATTGGGCATGGAGTACGGTACATTTTTAATGTTTTATGCTTTTGTGTTTAAATGCTCTTTTGTCTTCATCTGTTTATCTTAAATGCTCTTCTTCCATGCAGAATCCCTTACTTTGAGACCAGTGCAGCGAATGGGCAGAACGTCGGCCATGCTGTGGATGTGTTGCTGGACCTTATCATGAAGAGGATGGAGCGGTGTGTTGACAAGTCCTGGATCCCTGACGGGACAGTCCGAGCTAATGGACCCACCAACCCGGACATCTCAGAAGGCTCAGAAAGAAGCAAATGTGCATGTTAGATTCCCCAGCAACGAGAAGCCATTATAATTATCCATCTCTGTAATACTGTTGCAAAATAGGAATGGATTATATTTGATCAGGCATCTAAGTTCATGGCGACATTGATTTTTAACAAAGATAGAGTATATATTATATTTTATGTTAGGTAAAACTAACTAAATTAATTGCCTACCACTGCCCCACAAACCTGTATATTATTGATATACTGTTATTTACATGTTTCATGTGCCAGAACAGAGGCAGATGTCTTTTGTTCACAGGCATTTTCATTTGAATTCATGCGATGGGTTGTTCTAATAATTTATTCATTCATATTAACTGGGAAGGGGAACATTTTTTTCTTATAATGTCTGGCTTCAAAGTCCAACATTGATCACCAGTTCAGTATGCTGATAACATTTCCAGGCATAAATTTTGCGCTCCATGTTGACTGCCACAACCTCACAGTTCCACAGGATGCCGCAAACAAGCTGCAATACCAAATATGTTATAAATATGCTGTTAATACTGTCTTTACTTGCTGTAATATTAATGTGCATTCACACTGGAGAAAAGTCAAGAAAGTCACTTAGTCCATTTATGACAAGAGAAATATTGACTGATGTTAACTATGGTCACCTCATTTCCTTTGTTTGTTGTTTCACAAAAGTTGGCTGCAGCAGAACTTATTATATACTACTGATTATTATTTAGCCTATGTACAGATTCACACTGTGCCAAAATGTAGCTCAAATTGTCCGTCCAACATTAGCTCAGCTTTGTGCCAGTGCTATGAAGCCAGAGTTTCTTTCCACATTAGCACTTACTGTAATTTGTTTTCCAAATCAGTACTTGTGATCATGTTTTCCAGCAGAGTGTGAATTAATTATGTGAGGTCATTTGACGAAGCCGTCTACAGTTCAGTATGTACAATGAGAATATTGGCAAATAATTACAAAATTGGCTCTTCAATAGTAGAAGGATCTCTAAATACATTAATCTTGTTTTCTTCTAGTCTGTAAAACTATTCTTCATATTTTAATTTGGCTAAATGGCGTCACAGATTTTCATGCAAAAACCTGTTTATTTTATTTTCAAACTAATTCTGTCTTTCATGCAACGATACCTATCTGATATCAGGCCACTGCGGTAAACTTACAGTGTTGACGACACAGCTGGGTCAGAACATTTACAGGGTCCAGTCCTTCAGCTTTTAAGTAGTTTAACATCACTTGTAGAAACAAATAAATAAATAATTTCTTTTTGAGTGACTATTTAGATACTGTTTTTCTTTTTATTCACACCTCCAATTGTTGAGAATGTTGAACAGAACCCCAAATGAAGAGATTTTTGTTACTAAGATATATCACCTGATAACACACTTATATAACTTTTGTTATAATGGCTATAATGGAGTTAATGGCTGGGAGAGTAAAACTTCAAAAATAGTCATCTCTACATGTTCTATTAAACTAACTTCTAGAGAGTTAGAGAATAGTGAAATTAATCTGTACACCAGAAGGTTCTTGATACCCACCTTGAGAAGTATTGGCCTAGATATCTCCCAGATGATCACAGCAGAACAGAGTTTGATAATCCTCGAATACAACTTCAATCCCTACTCAGTCTGTTTCAAACATCAAAACGGTCTCCTCATGAAATCTATGGTGAGGAGCTTTGAATATTGTGGTTAAAGCAAATTAGACAATTAAGTTATTCAGGTGCTGGATCCAGAGGAAAGATTACATATAATGTAATTTTCCAATTCATAGGTTTCTAGGCACTGGAAGACCACATAACTAAATTACATAACCATAAATACATTACTGGTTGGCAGTGTTTGTGTTTCAGGTATTGGTTTGGCCCTCATATGTTAGAAAAACAGCAGATAGCTAGATGTTTAATTTTCAGAGCGAATAACTCCAAATTATGGTTACATTTTTTTTTTGTTTAATTTTATGAAGAGGGATAAGTCTTTGTGTGAGTAATAAAACACAGCGGGGCACCTCCCACGATTTACCATCAAGGTCAGCATTTAGAATGTGTATGCTTTGTGTATGCTTTTGACATTTTACATAAAAACCTTTAGCAAGTTTAGCAAAAGAAATTTGTGTGAATATTTGTCCTAAATGGATTTAACAGTTTCACACGAGGCTTATAGCACACACAAACCTCTATTTGTGTCTACAATCCTAATTGATCGCATGATATTTTAATTTAAGAGTGATCATTGGTGTAAGGCAAGCCGATATATTTTCCATTCACAATTTTGGTCCACAGATTCAAAAATGAGCAAATTTATTACTAAAATCAAATTTGATGTATTTCACTGAGATTAGACAAATATCTGATGTTGTCAAATATGCCAAATACTTTTCATATCTCAAATGTATGAATTCTATTAAAAAATAAACATTTTTTATTATTTATTAAATTATGTCTGTCTTGAGGCCCTTTCTCATTTTATATATCTTTCCTCAACAAACATCTCAATACCACATCATGGAGTCTTAATATCTGTGCTGTAATTAAAAGTTGGGAATTAGGGGGTGTGTGAGAAAAACTGATGAAAAAACTTGAAGCAGTGAGTGCAAAGGTGAACTGGGTATCAGGATATCATCTCTATCCAACCATTAATCAATAGCACATACTGGTATCCTGTTCCTCAGTGAATGAAAATCATGTCACCATTATAACTTTGCACAAAAGGGGTGTTGTGTCAGAATACTTTTGACACTTAGGTACATTTATTGCCAGAAAATTACTTTTGATACTTAAGTACATTTAATATCAGATACTTAAGGACTTTTACTAAAGTAATATTCTTATGAGTGACTTTCACTTTTACCAAAGTAATATTTTAGTAAGATACATAGAAAGTATGACTTTTGGGTACTGTTTACTACACTTGGCTCCAGCGCCCTGACATGAAACGATGAAGAAAGGCCCAGCTGCAGCCCGCAGTACTGCGACATGGGTCGTTTCTTGAATTGATGTGGGAGTCTGTTGCGTTGTGGGGGCTTGTTTTGTGGTAGCTGTAGGCGGCATCTGGATATGTGAAATGATGACCAGCGAGTGCGTCAGTGCAACACAACAGGCGTCGTCTATCCCAGCTTCCTATAGGCGGCAGCACGTGGCCAGCGCTGCTTGGATACCAGAAGTATTCATCAGAAGAAGAACGATGACTTTTGCGGACAAATCTAAACTGTGGACTGGCTGGGCACCGGAGTAGCAGCTGTGGACTGAGGTATCTGAACAAATAAATAAGTAACAATCGCTTGAGAGAGAGACCTTAGCAACTGAGTTTAACCTGTTTTACCTAAGCACCGGCTTTAGCGACAGACCCGTCTCCGAGTCAGGGAGGGACACTTCCGTCAACAACGAACTAGCTACAATATACTTTCCCCACTGTTTTCAAATGCTGCAGTCTCTCAACTTGGCGAATACTAACTGTTCAAGTTAGTTCGTTTATGTATTTTCACGACTGAAAGTGACAGTGGAGAATTAGCTTCATGGTTTTATTACGGCACTTTCAGCTCTTATGTTTTATGCATCTACAGAATAGGAGAATTGGTTATTTGTCAGCTATGTCAGCTAACGCTAGCTTCTCTACCTTCGCTGTTAGCTAAGATTGTGTTCATGTTGACAGACAGCATCAGAAAACCTTCTTTAAAAAACGCGTCTTTAAATGGTCAAAAAATGCAAGCAACTGTTCAGCAGTGAAAAAGACCCATTAAAACCCACCGTTAAAACTACTTGTTTTTGCATACCCAAATGAAAAAGTTTTTAACAGAATAGTATGAGGCCTCATTTGAAAGGTAACACCCTCTAGTTTCTGGAGATGTGCTCATTTAATATGTGCTAAAACAGATTACACTTATGTCGTGTTCAATAAGTCGTATTTGAATAGCAATAATAGCAAAGCCATGCTCAATGTTACTATCAGCACGTTGCTTTTCACGTTACATTATGTCAACTACAACTGTTAAATTAATAAAAATCCCCCCTCACTCCGGTGGATTCTAACAGGCTGAATCACAAGGAAACATTATTTACACTCTGAAGGCAAGAGTTTTATTGAGACCTTAATTCCCTTCATTTCCTTTTGTGAGCAGCATCACCCTTTCTCATTTACCAGTGAATAAAGTACAGCAGCGATGCAGTGACAGTGTACTTAAGCTAATACATCTCCAGTTCAATAAAGATTTACTATTCATAAATGACTGTTCTCTTTGACATTACCAGGCTATGTAATAATTTAGGATTATCTCCACTCTCAGCTGGTTTCAGTTTGCTAGGAAACCACATTTTACACAGTTAAAATGATTTCACATCTAAGTTTTGTGTACATGATGAGTTATTGCCTGATATTTGTGCCTGGTATTTGTCATGTTGAAATTAGTAATCCTAGTCGTTACCTGTATGTATGGAAGTAAAAAAACAACAACTTAATGCAGTGTGCTTGCAAAAAAATAGGAACACAAATGACAATAAATATGGGTCAAGAATCCTGGTGGTACAGAAAACACAATCCTGTTCACCTGACAGTTAAAATGTAGGCCTCTCTAGCTGCTAAGCTCATTCAGTTGTGCAACAGTGTATATTTACTCTTTCTTTATGCCTCACAAAAGACACCAGTTTGTTCATTTGTCTGTTCATTTTTCCTAATGTCCAGTCTAATTTTTTTCCAGGATGCCTTTCCATTTCTGCCCTCATTGTGGGGCAAAGCTGCAGCCTGTTTTCCGATTTTGTCCGTCATGTGGGGAGAAGCTTCCTTGCTCTGTTGATTCGTCTGGACCTTTGAGTGCTGCCGCTTCTTCATGTGTGTCTGCACTGAAACTCGATGCAGTAGCAGCATCACCAGACAAAACAAGCCCGCCTTCTTCAAGCATAAATGATGATGCCACAGAAAGTAAGCCCCATGCCTTTGGCAGAAGTTTGACTGAATTAACCTTAAGATGTGAAAATATTGTCTTTTTGGAGAATTCATTTCTCTTTTATGTGTAAATATTGTGTGTATCTCCTCTGTTCCAGTATCCCCTCGTCCTCCACTGGGAAGGAATCGTAACTCCCTTCGCCTGGACACGGAACATAAATCCCCCATTAAAGGTGCCGCCCGACCTGTGGCTCGCTCCTCTAGTCCTGCCACAGGTAAAATGGTTATAACTGTATTTACATGGTCTTGAAGCTGATGCTCTCTTGTTCTAAAGGAAGAGTTCACATTCAAGATTTTATTTAATTGTCTGTTGTAGGTACAGTAAAGAGAAAAGTGAGCAGAGAGCGATGCAGTATAGTGATATAACATGAGCAGAGACCCAAAACCAAAGCAGCGTCACTGTGTTATACACTTTAGCAGACTGAAACACCACCATGTCCCTGTAGCTCTGAAACTATGATCTGTATTAACACAGCTGTGGAGTACAAAATAGGCTGATAACTGATGCCTTATTCTTGTGAGAAAAAAATATATTGTTTCTGTCAGCAGGTAAGGATATCAGATCCCAGGCGTCTCCTCTAAAACGACACGCAATTACTTTCAAAGAGGGGGAGGAGGTGGAGCTGGCTCTAGAGTCATCATCTTCACCTTCGAAGACTCCACGACAGAGTGAGCATCAACACAAACTAAACACACATAACGATTTCTATCCATCCACATGGAAAAGACTGATTGCTGTCTTTTCCATTCTTTTGAACTCGTTGGCATCCATGTACAGCCAGAGGAAGGGCAAAGATCTCAAAGTCCCTGAACCTTGGGCAGCAGGCTGAAGAGGAAAAGACGCCTGATAAAACAAGTAGGAAAGGGGAGGAACATGTGGATGGCTCTTCCTTGGCAGTCTCTTCACCTCTTTCCTCACCTGCCTCCAGGTCTCCTTCAACAGGTGAAAAGAACTACTGCAACAAACAGAAAAAACAAAACACAACACTCATAGCCAGCTATAAACTTATTTCTCTACTGTGCTGAAATGTAATCCGATGAGTGAACTTTCCCAAATGGATGATTTTTTGGGGGTACATTTTTCAGACAGTAATGATATACTTAACTTTCTCTAGTGGGTCATAAGTACTCACCTAAAAGGATAAATTCACCTATTAAGCCCAGTTTCCAATTTAGTTCGCAGTATGAGGTCAAAGTAAACAAAGGGGGAAAAAAGATCCCCAAATCTAGACCAGTGAACACAGCTATCAATTATGTACCACTTTTCTGAGTCCGTGATATTTTTATTTATTAAAATATTATAGGATATGGTATTTTATAAATAAGTCTGTTTGCTAAGAGTCCTGTAGTCACATGCTAAATGATGTACTTGCTTTTCCCGATACTAAAAATAAGTAGGTAAAGCACTCCCTGTCCACTGGTTTCTCAGTCCATCTTTCTGCCCACAGATGGGATAGTTTAGATACACTTTGATCAATAGAAAAATGTTTAATATTTTGATGCACTGACCTACATTTATATGGAGTGTTTAAACAGTCACAGATATCTCTCTAAATCATATGCGGTATCAAAGTTCCTCTTTTGCTCATGACTTTGTTATTTTACTTTTTCTCTCTAATTTGACTGGTCATGCTTCCATGCATGTGCAGTCAAAGGAAAGGCGAAGAAGGCGAAACGTACTCCAGCCGTTGATCCGCTAGAGGAAGGGGAGTGTCTGACAGACACAACGGGCAGGCAGTGGAAACTGGAGAAACTGCTCAGTCAGAGCACAACAGAACTGATCTATGAAGGTGAGCTCATTTACATGATGTTGTTGTTGTTGAGAGGATCCAGAGGATGAACAGGATTTTATTTATAACTATCTTGACTTATGTAAATTTATAAACCCCATACAAAATGTGACAGGTCACAAAAGAGCAATGAAACAGATTACAGCAAAACTAATAAATGCACTAAAAGATTTACATTTACCATTCTTACATTTCAGGAGAAAGAATAATAAACAGAAGTTGTGTTATGGATGTTTCTTCAGGTTTTAAGGATGAATCCAAGGCTACTTGACCTGAAGTTGTTTACTCTGTGCCATATAGATCCCAGCTGATACTTCCTACCAAAACGAATCTTTGTACTGGTGCTTTTTATCAGACTGCACTTAGTTTTACATTCAGTTATTTTGTCATGCAATAACCAGACTGACACATACATACACAAACCTTTTGGTTCTGGTTCAATGCAGCAGATATTATACTATCTGTGCACAAGAGAGATCTGACTGCTTGAGAGTTGCAGTCGTCCACAGGAGTCTGTAACTCGTTAGTCTTATGAAAATGAGAAAACTGATAGTAGAAACAAGCCATGTATTATCACACCTTTATATGCTTCTTGTCTTTGTTTTCTTGTAAATAGTGTGGCAGTGCACTAACAAGGGGCCCAGTCACATCCTCAAACTGGTAAGTCTGTCCAATTTGGATGTCTTCACATCACTTTATAAGGTGCCTTTTATCAAAAATGTTATGGTTTGAATCTTGTTTGAATATTTCAGGTTGATAATTGCACTCATTTCTGTGATGCCCATGTCGAGTTTAGGTAGCAAAGCACAAGACACAAGTTGTAATGGAGATGAAGGTTGGGTTTAGGGATAAAGCCTTGGGTGTGGAGAGTTGGGAAAAAGATTATAGTGCCAAGCCTCTACACCAACATACCAACAAAACCAGTGTGCCAGAAAACATAATACAAGCAGGCTAAGGTTGGGAATGAGGTTATTTTACCAAGCCAAAGTACGAGCCTGCGATCAAACATACCATGATGGTACTACCCTTTGTGACTTTGTGCCCCAGTTAGAAACCTTTTTCCCAACCACAGCCACTCAGGTTATCCACATATTGTTTTTGTTTATTAATCATAATTACTGCCCCCACATCTCTCAGGGAGCCAAAGACGGGAGGATCTTCAATGAGCAGAACTTTCTACAGAGAGCTGCTAAGCATTCATCTGGTGAGAGTTATGATTTGATTTCTCCTCATTTTAACATGGTTTAAATCTGTCTTGTCAAAATTACCACTCTCTCAGGATTGCACATCACAATCAAATGTATGTAAATCTTAACTATTTAGAGAAACTGTAACAAGCCACTGAGGCCATTGTCAGTGTCTTACGGGCAACACCCAGACGCTCCCACAGAAACCATTAAAGACTCAGATCCACCAGTACTGCAGTCTGAAATAGATCCAGGCAGCAAGATTGGTGCAGACAATGTTAGCCAGTTGCTGGTGCTTTCCCATGTGATCTAATCTAGTTACACAATATGAAGTAAAATAACAATATAATCTTTCTCCGTGCATGATCCATCCAAAGCAAAGTAAACAAGCACGTAGTCAAATGGAGTGACGGTTCATCAATCGGGAAGCCATAAAAAATCTACAGCCTTCACTGGCTGTAATATTTGAAAACCAAATGTGATTTACGGTCAGTATTTTCCTACACAAATGTCACGCCTGCAAACAGTAGAGCACTACAGTTTTCTTCTCTCTCTAGTGGAGAAATGGATGAAGCACAACAAGATGGATTTTCTTGGGATTCCCTCCTGTGTCGGCTTTGGTCTGCACGCAGATTCCTACAGGTGAGAGAGAGATTTGTCCGCTTGTGAAGTTTTACACATCATACTGTAACTGCATTTTGTCTGATAGCACGGTTTCATTAAACATTGTGTTTTTGTAGGTTTCTGATTTTCCCCGTCATGGGTCAGTCTCTTCACTTTCTTATGGAGGAAGGTGACAAGCTGCTGTCTGAGAAAGCCGTTCTGCAGCTTGCCTGTAGAATAGTAAGTTGTCCCACGCTGTTTGTTGTTTGTTTATTGTTGTTTTTTTTTTAATAATAACCTGGAAGCAAAAATAAACATGGTCAAGACCTTGTTAAAAATTGTAAAATTTGTCCAATTTCCATGATGTCCCTTAAGTAATAAACCATAAAATTTCTATCTTTTTCAGTTGGATGTGCTGGAATATATCCATTCAAACGAGTATGTTCATGCAGATATACATGCAGAAAATATCTACATCATGCCTGGAGAGACGTCGCAGGTCAGAAAAATTCTGGAGCGCAAACTGATGATTCCTCAGACTTTTTTAATCTATGTCATTGTTTTCTAATGTGTGTGTGTGTGTGTGTGTGTAGGTATACCTTGTAGGGTACTGTCATGCCTTCCGGTATTGTCCAGGTGGCGTTCATGTAGAGTATCGTGAAGGTAGCAGAACCCAACACGAGGGAGCCGTAGAGTTCATTAGTCTGGACGCCCACAAGGGAGCAGGTGAGTCACAAACAAAATTCATAAATTACACAACATGTAAGACTCAAGACCGGTGTACTTAGCATATCCTATAGTCTACCTAAACCAAACCACAGGGCTGCCACATACATGCACAGGCCATATGATGGAACTGTGATTTATTTTTCTTTTCTAAGTGTCTGCATGTAGTTTTTGTATCTTGTGAAACCACTTGAGATGTACTTTTGTAAGGATACACATTTTGAAATACATTTGATTTGACAGTAACATTTTGTAATCTCATGATAGCATTGATAAGAAACAGGAGACAAAGTGTTAGATTAAATTTAAGTTTAATCATGATCTCAATATGCCATGCTGCGAGGTAAAAAACAAACAAACAACATGTTCTCGTCTTTGTGTTTCCCTCTTTCAGCGCCGTCTCGACGCAGTGACCTGCAGTCTTTGGGTTACTGCATGCTGCGCTGGCACACAGGGACGCTGCCATGGAACGCTCTCACCAACCCTGACCAGGTAGCCAACATGAAGAAAAGGTGAGTATTATTATTTTTGATTAGTGGAGTCAAATTCTATAGCATCTGCATTTCAAAGTCCACACACATTAGAACAAACAAAAACATACGAATGTTAAAATTTAGCAGATTGCAACAGCATTGTTATGTGTGAATGAGGTTGGTCTTGAAGTGAACGATAGAGAAAGAGGAAAAAAATGTTCACTTTTAACATTTAACATCTCATCTCAGGTATATGGAAGATGTGCCGGCACTTTTGAGTTGCTGCTATGGAAAGAAGAGAGTTTCCAGTGAGTTTAATTTCTCCTTGAACGTTGTTGATGTTTTATAACATAAAACAGGTTGCATGACTTTTGCAGATATTTGTTTTTTTAATATTTGGATCTCTTTTAGTCCTGTTTGGCTGTTATTCTAATACCCCACTACATTAAAACAAGTTCAAAGGTACAGATGACAACAGTTAATGAAATGTTGTGTGTTGCAGGAGCGCTGCAGGCCTACCTGAGTCAAGTGATGGCTCTGCAGTACTCTGACCAGCCAGACTACGCAGCGCTGAAGGCCGGGCTCAGTGCAGCCTTACTGCAGCTGGGCGGGTCGCTGGAGCAGCCGCTCACATTGTAGGTGAGAGGAGCACACAACTCGTGTCTGCACATGTACCTGAACATCTCTGGAACACGGCGTGTCTGAGAAAATGCAGCTTTCAGCTCTCCACTGAAAACGAGAACCACCGAGTAATCCTGATTTTACATTGAAGGAGCCACTTCAAGCAATATTTCAACTTGTACAGGACTTTCTTCAGACAGTGATATGTTTTGATTATTTTGTAAGTCTCTGTGGATAAGGAGAGTCAGCTTGACACTATGAACACTCTAGGTATTTGGGCTGTGGTAGTTTTATGTTTTTGGCTCCAAATGATTTGTGGTTTCGATGTAAAATGACACAACTACAAGGCTTCAGTGCAAGCTTTAAGTTCACAACTGTTTCAGCTCATGAGCACTGATTGATTTTTAGCTCCTCTTGTTCATCACATCTGGATTTTAGAGTACCAATTGGTTTTGGACAATTTAAAGTTGTGTTCGATAAGGATTCAAAATCATTCAGAAGACATTCATTCAAGACATTCAGAAGACAAGACATCCTTATGTTCATTATTTGTGATTTTTTTATTGCCTTTTTATAATCTTTTCATCTTATTTA
>OMLF01037317.1:0-12220 GCA_900302615.1 Holocentrus rufus | reverse complement strand
GCGCTGTTTTTTTAACACGTGGCTAATTTTCTCCCTGACACATTGGAAGCCAAGACAAATATTCACTTTCACTCTCCTCCTGTGAGTTTAGATTATCGACCGGGTTTTTTTGACAGAGTATGCAAAAAGCAGACTCCGTGCGGACTGACTGAACTCATCGGAAAAAATCCATATAGTTTTCGACATTAAAGCCCTGAGAGTGGAAATGAGAGATGGGGACGAGCTCGTGTCTTCAGTCAGTGTGGTTCAGCGTGAATGTAAACATTTCCAGGGCATTCCAGCGCTCAGTCAAGGCTGGGTGCAGTATAATGTCCGTGTTGTTGGGAGAGGAATGTTTTTCTTGTCTTTCTGTTTGTGCCAGTCCCGACGTAAACAGCCTTGAGCTCATCCATATATCCCCCATCTCCCGTTCTATAATTCAACTCATGGCCACTCGATTAAGTCAAATTTGATTAGGATCATTTCTTGATGTTCTCGATGTAGCCTATTCAAAAGACGTGGATATTAAGAAATAAAAATGTGTTGTTGTTTTTGTTAAGGGTATACATGTCTTTTTTTTACAGTTAATACATACAGTGCCCAGGTGTGTGACGTGAGAATTTTTTTTTTTTTATAAAAAGTATATATCGGTCCCACACACACAAGCACGAGATTGCAATTCGGGATCTCAAGATACAATACATTTCTGCAAATTACAGATCTCGTGGTCTTTGGATATATTATATTACCACCAATTACATGATTTTTTTTTCAAAAGTAGAGAAATCCATTTGAAGTTTGAGAACAGATGTTTGGATTTCCGAGGAAGCACAGGGTCACAAAATAATAATGAATAGTTCACAAAGCAAACTATGTATTTGTAAATAGATAGATGGGTCTTTTACCTTGCAGTAGTTTGCCTGAATTTAAGTTTACTGAGGAGCAGGCCTTTGAGATAGGACTTTAAATGACACAACAGTAAGAAGAATAATTATAATGTAAGATGGTAGTATTTAATCAAAAGATTTTTATCAATTTCCTTTGTTACCCCCAAATAAGATGATAAGGCTAAGGGGTAAGAAAATGGTATTTGGTAGTTATTCATGTATTAAAATTTTTACTTATTTAGACAGGAAGGATGGGTAAAAATGTAGTACTTTCTGTGAATTGAGTGGATTGAGTGTATTCAATGTAAAATATGAATACAAAATAAATAAATAATTAAAAGAACACTGTGGTCTTCCATATGCCAATCATTTCGAAATTAAGAGCCAGTGATTGAAGAGCGAATAACACAAAGATTATGTTCTTATGTTCATGGAACATTTGTGTTGAGCTTAACATGAAGAATCTGGAAGAATCTGGGAAGCATGCCTCCTCGGATGAATTTCAGTCGTCTTTGGCAGCGACATATATGGTTAAAAACGTTGCTTTGATTCCGTGAACATTACCTTTGCGGACCATTTTAATGCCTCCTGAAACAGATCCACTCTCTTCAAAGGGGATGGGATTCACCTTAATAGGGCTGGATCCAGTTTACTGCCATCAAGCATTGGACTTGTGTTGAAACCCTGTAATGTGGTATGAAGACCAAAGGGTCCGAGCCCTTGAGATTTGTCAGTGTTGGAATCCACTCAGGCCCTCAGCTTAGATTATGGCCTTGGATTGCTGCCTGCAGTTTGCTCAGTCACTCATGAACCGGAGCGTTATGGAGGATCTGGCCTCCACTGACACAGCTGTAGTATCCGGTCTGTGTAAAATTTATGCTTTAATTGCTTTTAGAGATGTTCATCATCTATAGATCTACTCTTTACATAAATCTTTGAAAAAAAATAATAAATAAATCTCCCCTCACTGGAGGGAAAAAAAATAAACGATTGCTTGCTGGTAATCTGGATCTTTCGTTAATATCAAGTTTGATCTTCTGTTCCGACACTGACTAATAAATCTTGTATTTGTACAATTTTTTTTTCCTCTTCAGCCTTAATTTTCTTATGTTGATGAAAATGCTGATGATTTCTGCCCCTTAAATAAAACTATCCACCTATTTTCCACAACTGCTGATCACTATTCAGAGACACAGGGGGCTCCAGTCTTTGATTCCAGGATTTTTTTGATTACTTTTTAAGATATGAATGGCTTAGAACTGATTATATGTTAGAACTTTTTTCTCACCTACAACAACATAGCCTCAGACCTTCTAAAGCTTTTTTCAGATTAATGTTTAAAGCCCCTAAACTTTGGAACAACTTGAATAAGTAGCAAACCCTTGTAAAACTGAAAATATCTAACTGTTAACTTTTTGCTATATTTCTAATCTTTTGCCCTCTTCTATATTGTATTTACTGTCGTTTTATCACCGCTGTCTTTTCTTCAATATGCATCCAAAGTGTCTCTTCATTATTGTCATAAAAGAGACAAATTGTCAAGTCAAGTCAGTTTATACAGTCCTGAATCTCAGTTACAAAGGACATAACAACGCCCATTATTATGAAACAATAAGTGAACACGACACCAACAACCTTAGACCCTCAACGGGAACAAGGAAGAAGTCCCTTGTGTGTGCCAAGAAACTTTTGAAAGGGCCTCACAGAGAGGAATCCCCCCGACGGGACGGTCAGGCAAGATTAGACACTGTGAATAAAAATGAAACATAAACAAACTGACACAGAATAAACACAGTAAGAATACTCCGATGAAACGTCCGTATCTAGCATCAGTGCCAACTTGGACACCATCGCCACTGTTGTTATCGCGGTTATGAATCATTCTCACTGCACTCAGAACATAATCGCTTCCAGATAGGCTTCAGAAAACACGTCATCAATTATTAGCATTTTTTTAAACTTCAAGATAAAAATAAAATATTCCCCTATGGGAGAAATGAATTGGGTTTTACTGTTTCTGTCAAAATAATTTATAACATTTAGATGCTTGGATGAATAGAAATAAAAAAAATTGCTCACTCTCTGTTATAATCTAATAATCTGTGTAATTTGAAAAAATGCTAATGGCTATGTTTATGGCTACTCGTAATGATCTGTCAGTTGTAGTGATTCTCCTCTTCTTAATATTTTTGTTGTCTTTCTTGACAAAAGATGACAGACGGAAATAAAGAAGAAATGAACATGGTAGCTTGCTAACCTCGTATATTTTATGGATCAGTAGCGGGTCAGAATGATTCTAGCTGTAAATTTAGCGGGTAAAGCTGGTCACAGAGCATTTTTTGGTTGGAACATATTTCAGAAAATATTTTGGTTGAATAAGCCAGAGCAGAATTCAGTGGATCCAGTCCCATTTATGCTTATTTATATACGATGGTTTAAATCACAGACTGTGACAGGGATGATTATGTGAAAACCGCGTGTATTTTCTTCATAGAAGAAAACACATTCGATCCAGAATTCAATATTTGGGGCAAAGGCTTGTTCTTAATGTGACGTCAGACCTCTGATGCCTGTTAACAGCTCTGTTCAGACCAATCAGCATCCACTGATGGCAGAATTCTGAAGAAGCACTTTCGTGATTGGTTATGGGATGAACCAATCCCAGAGGACTCAGATCTTGGAAACACATTCTGGAACACCTCAGTCTTTAATCAGCTGGAGCAATTTCAGACTGAACAATAGAAAACGAAATGGCCATTCAGTCTGAATATCAGGCAGCGTCTGGGTTGTGAGGACAGAGGAAGAGTTGAGGGTCACGATGACCCGGCCCGGCTACAACCTGAAATGACAGGAGACAGGAGGCACGCCCAAAAACACACACACACACCAGACAGACTTGGGCTTACTCACACAAACAGACACACACCAACATGAACGGACAGGTGCACAGAGAAAACAGGGAACGCAAATTTAATTCCCTTTGCAAAAGCCTGAACTAACTAACCAGTCTGGCTAGTTTACGTCTCCAGAGCAACTGAGTCACTCGGTAATCACCCAAGGTTGAGACTGGAAAATTATAGCGAAAATGAAAAGGTTTTAAACTTGAAGACATTTAAAGCTATTAGTCGAATTTGCCTGTCTAATCCCAGCAGGGAGGTGTTTCCAAGGAAATGGTAAGAGGCTTGGCTGCTGGCTGGTATATATGGCATTATAAGATTTTCTAAATAGGGCACTGCATGTTTATTTTATATAACTCAAAAAAAGGTAACAGGTAAATAAAAATAGATAAAGCAATAATAATAATAACTGACTGGCTCCTGTTTATTGAATGAACATTAGGTACTGAATTTGACATGTGATGTTTTGGACTTAAATGCATCATTTTTCATTGGTCGTTATCTACCTACGTACCTTTTTTCTGCCCGGGGACTGCTGCCTTTGAGTGGCAGTGCATGAGTAATGGACCGCAGTCGCTCATCCATCAAACCGTGCAGCGGGCGACTGCGAGCCACGATACCCTACTGATCCCCAATCTGGTATGGGACTGGCATGGGAAACGCCGCCTGTCTGCCTGCCACCGAGAAACCAGGTGTCGCCACACTGTAAAGCTATGCTAATTAACCAAGCAATAAAAACATTCACCCTAATTAACAGAGAATAGGCGTATAAAAGGAAGGAATGTCAAACACAAGGAGGCCACTCAAACTCCAGCTCACAAAGGAAGGAATGCAGGTCTTATGGAGAGCAAACCCCAGTGTGCTCTAATGTGTGAGTGTGTGTATTTGTGTTAGTGTGTGTGTGTGTGTGTAAAGGTGGTTGTGTGTGAGGCAGGGGTCACGTTGGCTGAGTATATCCAGTCCCACCAAATGGTCCCTGTGATCTGTATTCTAATTACAGCCTCTGTCATGTCAAACTGATTTGCAGATTATTCACCGTCTTACAGAACAGTCTGCTACATTCCTTCAGCCTGCGTCATGCACAGCGGGAAGGAATGAACTGTATCTTCAGTCATTGCATTTTTTTTTTTTTATTCTTTCTTTTTTTAATAACGGTTTTATTCAGTTACAGTATTTTGCGTTTGGACATTTCTCCTCCATGCAGATGCCCCTTGAACTGTACAAATGACATGCACAAACACACACATGCACATGCACACACACATAAAATCACACACAAGTAGCCAGACCTTCCAGGGTTTTCTGGGTTTCCTGGTTCCTACTTTTGTCTCCGACAGCAGGCTGCTACTGACTGTTCCAGTTACTTTTGTACTACTTTTTACTAATTGTACCTGGGCGGAGGTTGTCTCCTTAGTGACTGGCTGTGTGGATGTGTGCATGTGTGTGTGTGTGTGTGTGTGTGTGTGTGTGTGTGTGCGAATGTGTTGTAAAGCTGCCCTGTCTGTGAGCTGGCTCTTGGGACCTCATACAGTCGCATTTGTGTGTGAAAGTATGTGTGTGTGTGTGTGTGTGTGCGCGTGGTGTGCCAAGTAGCCCCCTGAGGACCCGGGCTGGGAGAAACACCTGCCTCTGTACTGCCTGGAGGACTGTCCCCGTCCCATGTGTTTCGGCTTGCGTAAATCATGTTGTTATTGTGTTGTGTTGAGTTACTGTAACCTCACTGCTCAGACCTGCATGAGAGGATCAGACGCGTCAGCTCTGCAGACCAGGACCAGCAGTCGTCAAGGCTACCTTCTGTTTGACATCAGTGCTGCTGCTACAGCGATTATGACTACTAAAGGCACTACTGCTACTGCTGCTAGTACAATAAAACACTACTTCTGCTAATTCAGTGCAGTTGCTACCAGTACTGACACTATTGTAGCACCAGTGGTATCAGTATTACGTCAGTCACTACTAGTGCTGCTACTACGACTACTAAAACTACAACTATCAATACTACTCTTAGTGATATCATTACTACTGCTGCTGTTATTACTGCTGCTCCCACCACTACTACTAAAAGTAATACAATACTACTACTGCTAGTACTAGCATTACAACTGCTAAAGCCACTACTACTGCTATTACTGCTACTGCTACCGAAAACACTACTACTACTACTACTACTACTACTGCTGCTGCTGCAACTGCAATTGCTAGTACTGTATAACCACTTGTACAAGTATTACTGCTTCAACTACTACTATTTCTGTTGCTACTACTTATGCCACTACTACTGCTATAAGAGCTACTACTATTACTACTATTACTAGTAATGCAACTGCAACTGCAACCAATACTACCCCTACCACTGTATAATCAATAGTACTGGTAGTACCTCAGCTACTACTAGCTGCATTAAGGCAGAACCAAACAGAAAAAAATAGCTTAATATTATGTAACTGTAATGTAACAGTTGTATCCTGAGATTGCGAGCATAAATCAAGCATAAGTCTATAACAACTATAATAACATAACAAGCTACAAAAATCAATGACAGATATGGGTTTTTTTTTCAAACTGGGATGCATCACTATTATGTGGAGGAATGAATAAAGACCACTGATGCTTCGATCAGTAAAAGCAGCCGTTTTGCTGCTATTGATTTTTTTTTTTTTCCACATTATGGACTGACTGCGCGGTACATGTGTCTGAATAATAGATTTAGCCCATTTCACTGGCCTCGAGTCAATCACGGTACCGTATTCTGTGTTTTCTCTGGCTCAGCTCTCTCTATTCAGAAATCTCATTCAGCTCGGAGCCATCTACGGAGGGAGAAGAGGGATGAATGTGTTCTATTCCACTCGATCTTTATTTTTAGTTTTGAGTAGACTTACAGATGGCCTACATAAAACTGAATAGGGCTTCATTTTAACAGCAGGGCAGAGAATTGGCCAGCGCGCCATTGTGTGGTCTCTATTATGGGAATATGGGGAGTCCAGTAATACAGTCTGTCCCTCCCTGTCCGCACACATCCAACATGATTTTCCACGATGATTTCTGAAATGGGTTTGTCCTTAGGGTTTTCGGCTACGCTGCCACACAGGCAAAGGTTACAGCTTCTGAAGAGGTGGTACAATTGTTTGGCTGCTGATATTACATCTCATTCCCCAGCGATTCATTTTCCGCGGTCCGTCGCCCAATTCCATCTGTTTGAGCCTTCAGCTAAATTGAAGAGGACAGGAATAAAGTTTGAAGAGGAAGCGTTGAGAATTAAAGTGGAGATATTATAGGAGCTCACCCTGTGAGATCAAATTAACTAGCCACATGAGATGTTCTTAAGACTAAGACGACAGGAATATTAATCAGTAAAATGTGGGATTATAAATTAGAAGGTGTCAAACTGGTAGCATACCAATCTGTTAAATATGTTGGATGTAGTCGACATTTCAGCATGAACGGATGTTTTTTTTAATTATTATTTTATTTTATTTTATGAATGCACACCAACTTGTCTTGAAAATCCACCCAGTCACCTGTTTTATTTTGTCTCCCCTGGCTTTTCTCCAGGGACGGACTCCCTCTGCAGCCCTGCGAGACACTATGTTATGTTTCGCTGCTCCATGGTTATCTCCCATTTTCCCAGACCAAACAACAGCACCCACCAGACTCCACTTCCTGACACTGACATTTTCTCAAGGTGGCAGGTTTCCTCACAGCTGAGTTAATGAATGTGACATGCTCGTACCTCCCGCTAAGGCATCTGCTGTGTGAGGCCCGCTACAGATGGAGATGCAGACAGAAAACAGCTTCTAGGCTTTACTGTTTCAAAGAAAATTATCAAGTAGGTTTCCTTCGCCCTCTGCAACTCCCACCCACCTTCCTTTCCATCGCTCTCTCAGGTGGTTTATATTAATATACTGATGGTAATCCAGGATTACACATGGATCATCAGCAATGAATTACGTACAACGCCCCCATGAGTTACAAGAAACATATCCCTCATAATAATCAGCAGCTTTGGTTGCCTTATGCTGATCTATATAACAGCAAGGCGTACGCAGCGAGTCTTTTCCAGCTAATCCTGCCATAGTGAACAGGCCTCTGGATTTATCCGTCATAATCTTGTGCTGAGAGTTTAAAGGTAAGAAGAATCCCTCATTTTTATTCAATGAATATGTTCCCCGGAGAGACGAAGATAACATAATTACACATTTACATCTTTGACACTTCATACAGGGAGATCCGCTGAAAATCAGAGTTCACACCAGAGATAAGACCAAGGTACTTTTCCATGAGTCACAAGTAAGTCACAAGTCAAGGCAGACACAACACACGGTCAAATCAAGTTAATCTTAAGGAAAACTCTTGTCAAGTTTAGTTTTAAGCAGCGAACACTGCAGAATATATTCAATTTAAACTGGTTTTTAACATTTTTAGCACAAAGGTTGCACTTTTAATTCAAACAATGAAGCAGAGAGAGTTGGGAATTTCTGGTAGGGATACATCCATCAAGCCCCCCAAAAATAATGCAAAACAGGAGACTGGCTATCAGTGGGAAGTCCAGCGAGCGACATTCCCACATGCTACTATCCATCACCTTGGGACACATAGAAAATATAGCCGGCAGTTTGTGGATGCAAACACAGACAGACGACTACGTTATCATCCGAAGCCTGGACGGGTGCGCTCCGTTCCCCGCCGGTTTCCTTCCCTAATTACACTTCTCTATCATATATTATCAATTTAGGGACATGTGAATATTCATGACGTGGCTTGTCTGGGCGCTGTGGCTTGGAGAAGTGGAGTGGAGTGAGGATGTAATTCCGCCAATCTGAGAACATTTTACACCTGGTTGTTTCATGCAGCTTGAACACCTGGATTAAGGTTTATCCGCATAAAAATACTGTTGCAAATGCTCTCAAAATGTTTTTGAGTGTCAAAACATCCTGTTCTGCAAAAACTTCCGAGTATAAAATCATGTGAAGCACTTGTCCCCAAAGCGGGATGAATGCGGCATGACACATTCAAAAATTACTAATCCAGTCCACCTCATTCAAAGTGCCTGGCACAATCTGTACTCTACAGCTGCTACAAGGCTTACCATTGTGGTCGACCTCATCAACGACCTTATCAACTCGTGAAAAATGGGAAGTGGGATGGCTCTTTTTTATTTTTTGGCAGAACGGCGGCTTTCAATTTCAGTTTCCAATCTGTCAAACAGGGGAAGAATCTAACTACCGAGTGTAAAAGCGCGATGATTGAACCACATCTGGATACAATGCAGATACAGGTTGCATGAAATGAACAGGTGTCAATGGGGCCTTTGTCGTTCGGCGCGGCTGCATCTGGAGCTGATTGGAACTCAGCGTCGTGCTCAAGGACACTTCAGCAGGAGCCGAGGGAGATTGAAATGCGCCGCTTATAGGCAAGTCTCGAACCGCTTGGTTAGAGACTTGCTAAATACGGGGCGCGCTGAGAGCGAATTGCATTCTGTCCTTCAGTTAGCATACCAGACCACAGGGCTGTCTGAGAATAGCCATGCGGACGGCCCCCTCAGGACCGAGACGGAGTGCAGCGGTGGGCTTGGGTGTCACCAGCGGTTATGGGAGAGGAGAGAAGGTCAAAGAAAAGCAGTGACATCAAAGGCTGCGCCCACCAGGAACCTGCCTCTGCAGCACCGGCTTTCTTCGCCTCATTGTGCACAACGGAGAGGACGCCCTGTTGCACGTTCGTGACAGCGCTGCGGCGTCGAAAAAGCGGAAAGCGTCAAGACCAGCGCTTGACTCCGGTGACCAGAAATCTGTGCAGAGAGAGAGAGAGAGAGAAAAAAACAAAAAAAACATGTGCAGTCCAAGGTGGATATCTGAGATTTCCATCTTGGGGAGAAAGCTGCATTCCCTCCCAAAACATCAGCAAAACAATTTGACTGAAGTGCCTCAGTTGCGCCTTATTACTGTTGATAAAACAGAAGATTGCTACATTGGGCCAGCTGATGTTTCAGGACTGACTGTTCTTGACCTTTTCTTGACAGATTCCCAGCGTCTGGGGGGGACAACACAATCTATACGCTCTGATAGGGCCTCTTAAGCTTTCTGCAACAGATTGGTGAAAGGTGCTGAACTCATCGGAGAGGGAGAAAACAGACAGGGTGGAGGAGGGGGGGAGAGAGAGAGCGAGAGATAGTGAGATTGAAACAGAGGAGAGGGAACGAGAGAGCGTGAAAGAGTTTTCTGGCAGAGATCCCAAAAGCATTGCACGTTGCCGCAAGATTAATTGAAGCTGTTCCTCTTTCTCTCTCTCTCTCTCCCTTTTTTTTCCAGTTTGTGAATTACCTCCAGATTATAGAGAAACAGCTGTTCACCCACTTCTCTCTGGTGAGGCTGTGTGATTCTGCATGTTCAAGTGACAGCCAATACAATATCTGCTGCTTGTTGACAGTTGTTCTCCTTCAGTACAAGTCACGGGGAGACAAAGGCTTCATGCCTTTTGATTTTTGCTTTCCATTTCGCCAAACTGTCACTCATTTGCATGATAATTAATAATACAAAACAGACACAATAAATACAACGACAAAGAAATATTTATTAAATCTTTTTTTTTTTGTTTGCTTTTTTTTTCAGTTAGTCATAGCTGCTCCAACACGTGTATTTACAAACAATGGCCTTTTTGTAGAAAAAATCTAGTGAGGAACTGAGCATGAAAGAGGGACAATTAGAACAGCCTAGAGAAAAAGGAGGGAGGGTAAACACAATGAATAGATGATAATCCCGGGGGAAAGGACGGGGGGATGGGGCTGATATAGGCACAAGGTACAGATACTACAATGCAACACTTAAAAATTATGTGAAATTTTGACACATCCATATGTCCAGTTTGGGACAACACAGTTGTTTTGAACAGCATCTGCTGATGGCGACATGAATGGACGGTAACATCTGTTGAAAAGCAGCAAAAAACCTGTCCCAACGCTAGATGCACTGACATGTTGAAAAGGACACATCCTCTTTAAGAGCATACAGATGATGGGAAACGGACGCTGCAGACTTGGGACGAGCATCGGGGAGGGGTTAAAGGATAAACAGGAACTCAGGGACACAGTGGTGTTAGCTTCAGGTTCAGCTACATGGTTCTAAAATCAGGTGAAGAAGAGTCCTCGTAACAAGCTCCCCGCCCTCCTTGTTGCACAACATGTTCAAAAACAACATGGAACATCGAATTTCAACATGGAAAAATTGACTCAAGATACCCCGATTTCTTCTGGTTGCCACAAACAAACACATCGCAAACAAAGCCTCTATACAAATAATAGTCATTGCATCTCCTGAATTCAGCCCATACAACATTACGGTGCTTGCTACTGTAGCTTGGCTTCAAAAAACAGCTGAAGGTGTGGATTAGCAGAAACCACAAACAAAAACAAACCAAGTACAAGGACCCAAAAACATTCAGCGCCCGAAGGACGTTTTGGATGCGTACAATGCTGAGTACAAGACTGGTAAAAAAGAGGAGGGGGAAATGGGAGATTTATTTTTCCGGTTCTTGAGATCGGGGCATGGAAATGTATCACATCTTCCTCCAGAGCCTCCGGTTCACATACTTGATTGTTTCCCAACCACACTGCATGTTTGATATGCGCCAAGTTTGCACAAAATGTCTCACTGCACAAACAGTTTCTCAGATACACAGGTAGGGTGCAATGTTGATCCTGTTTTTCTTTTTTTTTTCATATAAAAGACATAGAAAATGAAATAAAGCATTTTTTTTTTATATCAAACATCGACTTTTTTTTTCTCGCTAAGAACATTAATAATGTGTCTCAGTTAAATCGCCCTTCAAAAGAGGTGTGAAAAAAACTATCTAACACTGTATGTTACATAGACTAATTGTTGGATACACAGTATCCGCAAAACCAACTGATTTGTATTTTTCCCATTGTGGCGTGGCTGGAGTCGATTTCGGCGACGATGGATTTCTATCGTCTGGTTGAGCAGGACTCCAAAGAGCAGCTACTACAGGTCATAAGGTGTTTTTCTTTCTTTCTTTCTTTCTTTTTTTTTTTTAAACAGAAAACGAGTCGGGTTGTATTTCATTTGGCAGTGAGTGAATGTTAAGGTACTGGTGTTGCCGAGAGTGATGGGTGGAAAGGATACGTTTACCCCGTGTTCCTGCCGTTTTTTTGAAAAGAACATTACTATTGATCTCAGCAGGAGCGCTACAAAGCTTCACATCTCTCTCCTTCTCCCTCTCTCTCCCTCTCTCTCTCAGGTCCACTAGTGGTAGGATTTCAGCTCGCCCCGGGAGAACAGGACACCACTCCCTCTCTCTTCCCTCCCTCTCTCTCTCTCTCTCTCCCCTTCCCTTTTTTTTTCCATCTCTCCTGGTGGTCGATTTTTCATTCCAGAAATAACCAGTATGAGGGTGCCCCCGGTACGCGGCCTGTACAGACGCCACTTTACACGACATCAAAGACGG
>OMLF01037316.1:0-18428 GCA_900302615.1 Holocentrus rufus | reverse complement strand
TAAAAAAAATAAAGAAATCCCTTAAATTTTCCAAATAGGAGCTTTAACAGCAAATGGGAGCAAAACATTCTAGCAGTTTGTGTCTAAATAAAGCCAGCCTGGATGGGATTAGTGTTCCAGACGTACGGCTCAAGCAGACAGTGCCTGGGCGGTGAGTATACAGTCAGTCGACATGGGACTTTTTTTTTTTTAAGTAACACTTCACAAAATGTTAATTTGCATCAAACACAAGCTGTCAAGTTTTGAGTCCAGGCGCTGTACGTACAAGTGCTAACTGAATCTTTATTTCTGCACATTTTGGTGGAGCGGATCAACTGCAGTTCTTATTGGACAAATGATTCCACTCATGTCCTTATCTCCCATGATGCTCCCCGTGCTGTGCCACCCAGCTTACCAGTTGGTGTACAGACTGGTGATGGTGGGCTCCCCGTGGCTGTCGAGGTGCTGCGTCTGCTGCAGGAGGACGTTGTTGAAGACCCTGGTGATGTCGATGGTGACGTAGTTCTCTATGGACTGCAGCACCGTCATGTAGGCCCGCACGCTGGTCAGCAGCTCGCTGGGCTTGGCTATCTCCTGAGTAGCCTGGTTGTACATGGTCATCCCCACTATGGACCTGGACAGAGACCGAGTCGCACAGTCAGAGGCCGCCTTGCCCCAAAGTAAGTAAGTAAGTAAGTAAGGGGGTCTCAGTTAGATGCATATTTACTTGGTAAATCGGATCTCCAGATGCGAGGTGAGGTACTCTCTGGGTGTGAACGTGTGCTCCCAAACCACCATGTTGGGGACGTAGTTGATGGAGAAGCACAGCTCAGACAGCGCCGTGTGGAGCTTATCCAGACTGGAGGAAGGAAAACAAGGTTAAAATGGGGAGCATTAGATGAGATGAAACTTTAATTATCCCTGTGGGGAAAGTGGGTCGCTGCAGCAGCAAATCATGATACAGTAAGAGAGAAAAACACACAATAAACAGGCGATAAAATACGAGCAAGATTAGGACAAATTGGGCTTATATAAACACATGTAACTGAGTTCCTGCACCACAACATGTCAAGCAGAATGCGCAGTATGAATGAGAGGAATGGGAAATGGTCTTATTACAACATTATTAGTGTGTATAAAATAAATAACTTAATCAGGCGAAGAAATGATGAAAGCAGAACTTAAAAATATACCAAAAATATGAGTAAATATAGCTAAACATTATGAACTTAGGTAGGAAAAGAGTTCAGTCAGTGCTGGAGGGAATTCATTCATGCTGAAAATAAAAACTAGTACAAAAAATTATGAAAGAATTATTAATGCATGGAGTAACAACAACAGGATAGAAGCAGAGGAATCGAGAGCAAAGCATAGAGCTCTTCTGCAGCTCCTATTTCTATCAGGAGTGTGTGTTACTGACTTGGTGACCAGTAGTCTGTTCTTCCTCATGCTCTCCACTCCCGGCTTCTCTCTCTCCGGCTCGCCCTTCTTCCCCGTCGCCTTCTTGCTCTTCTTGTTGACGGCCTGGCTGATGGTCTTGGCGCAGTGCTTGGGAAGCAGCTGGAGCGAGCGAGCGAGGCGGGTCAGAGACGAGCGGGGCGGGAGGCATCGAGGGGGAACGACAGAGAGGAAACATCATTAGCGGCCTGTCTTTTGTTCTCCGGACAGAGCAGCTTTTAATGGCAAGCATCCATACAGGAATCACAACTTTAACTATCAACTGAATAAATTGATCAGTATAAGACATATTTCAGTCGAGCCGATCATTGTTTTGTCTTGTTGTAGCTGGGGAGCTTATTAGTGAGAGTTCATGTTTGATCTCAATTTTCTTTCTTAATTATACTTTCAAGAAAACTTTAAGGCCAAATGTCCCAGCTGCTGTATAAGAGCACAGAGTTTGTTTATGGGTGCAGCCTCTAAGGTATTATTGCTAGTAGTGAATGTATATTTATTTGACATGTGCTGCTTCTCATTGGTCGAGCTGCAGCTGCTTGTGTCTCTACCTGGTCGCTGAGTGTACACTGTTCAGTGCAGATGTCGGTGATCAGGTTCCGGGCCTGTTTGGCCATCTCATCCAGAAACATGTTGCACAACGACAGGCTTCGATCCCCTATGTGGTGACGCTGCAAAAAAAAAAAAAAAAACAAGAATAAAATCACACACGTAACCATCATTATCATTTTGCTCATTTGTGGGAAAAGAGTGTGTGTCTATGTTTTGCATGTTTCTTATCTGTGATCATGTGTGTATGAGAAAAAAGGTGTGTGCCTGTGTGTGTGTAGTCACCTCCTCGGGACAGAGCTCGTGTGTGCAGGACATGAAGTGTGTGCAGAGCAGAGGGAAGCAGATGGAGTGTCGGCTCTGGGAGGGGAGCTCCAAACACTGCTGGAACATCTTCTCAAACGCACGGCTGTAGAAACTGCACACACACACACACACACACACACACACACACACAGACATTAAAACATACAGAAAGTGAAAAATAAACACTTTCAAATGAGTTACTTTAAGTCAAAATATCTTAAAATGTTTGATGACTGAACCAGTGCTGAAAATGCCTTCAGGCGAACACAGAGCTGCTCTGAATGTAATCATGTATTACATTTAATCTCCACAATACACTAAAACACTGACATATTGGCTATAATGAAACATTTATTTCATTTAGAACACGCAGTGCAGTTGAAAACAGTTAAGATGATAAAAGAGCATCAACTGTGCATTTTGCCCTTAAAATAATCCTGACACTTTATCGAACACAATAATCAGGATTGTCATTTTAGTCATTAAGAACGTCATTCTACCTTAAACGTGCATTCTGCAAACATAAGTGTTTATGTGTGTGTGTGTCTGTCTGTCTCACCAGAATATAGACAGGTCTGACGTCTCGACCAGCATCTCCACCAGTGAGTCCACCATCTTGGTGTGGAAGATGATGGTGTTCATCATTTTGCCCAGCTCCCTGTGGTCAGCGATGCCCAGACTGGCTTTAGACACGCTGGTGTAGGCCTGAAGCCAGACCGACACAAGGAGGAAGGAGATAAGGGAGGAAGAGCGATTAGAGAGGCGTGAGGTCATCATGGAACCAAACTGTGGTCAGCTCTACTTTGACTTAGGGCTAGTTAAAATACTTGAGTTTCAAGTATTTATTAGTATTTATTCCCGTGTTCTTGTGGAACTTCTTCTTACCTGCAGTCTGAACCAGTCCAGCCTCATGCCTCTGAAGTCAAACACGTCTCCGTCCTCCACTGGAACACACAAAAGGGACATTTCACTCAAAATTACACGTTTTCTTTCCCACACCTCACTTGATCTCAAACAGCAGATATTGTGTTTGGTGTGAAATAAGAGACCATGTTGAAACACCACACAAGCTAATTTTAGACCAGTTACTAATACAACAAAACTCTACTATAACATTACATAATATACATACTATTACAATGACTTGCTACAACTACTACTATTGATTCTTCCACTACTACTATCATCAAAGGTTTACCTTGTTTGACGCTGAGAGAAGTCATAGTGTTGACGAAGGAAGACATGATGATAGACTCATCCTCGGGACACACAGACAGGTTCTGTGACACACACAAACATATCATAAGGGTTAGAGACACTGCTGGATTTGACTTTTCATCAAGGTCAAAAATGCTTATTTCCCCTCCCGTCTGTGTGTTTGGTGTCAGTGTGATTTCTGAAACTCGGTGTGACTGCTATGGAGCGCCACAGAAATGGTCTAAGCTTAAGGGTATTAGTGTATTAATAAGTGGAAGTGAGCATGTTTGTGTGTTCAGAATATGTCTCAATTTATCTGTGAAGGTGTCTAGAGGGTGTGTATGTCTGTGTTTAGAGTTTGTGTGTTGGCATTTCTGTTTTGAGGGAGTGTGTGTTCGTACCTGGACCAGCTCATTGAGCACCACGGCATCAAAGCCCGACAGGTACTGGACATAATATCGCTGCATCACGGGGCCGTACTTCCTGACATGAGCTCTGAGCTCCTCCATGTAGAAGATCAGCTCTGCTATGTGCCTGCACAACACACACACACGCGCACACACACTTGTCAAAAGACTTTACAGCAACATGAACATGTGTGAATCAGTGTTTATATCTACATTAAGTCTGCGCTTGTACATCTGTTTATGTGCATGTTTACGCGTGTGTGTAGGCATGTGTACTTGTCAATGAAGTCATCTGTGCTTTTCTTCTGGATGTTGTCTGCATGTCGAAGCAGCCAGATGATCTCGTCGCGGGCGAACGACAGCGCCATGAACACAAACAACGCCTAGCGAGGTGGAGAGAGAGAGAGAGAGAGAGAGAGAGAGAGAGAGAGAGAGAGAGAGACGGATAGAAAGAGGGGAGGAAGGAAATGTCAAAAACTCTCTCCAGAGTCATTTCAAGATAGCTTACCGAGAGCAGCTGGCAACAACCACATGGATTTCTTGCAGTCTCGCTCTTAATCAATATGCAATATGTTTAAAAAGTCAGCCTGGCATAACAAATGTCTTCAGCGAGAGTTCTGCAACTGTAACTTGTTAGTTAACACAGTTGCAGAGTCTATGGACTCATTTGAGGTGGTTTTAAAGAGTAACTAAACTCCAAACCCAAACCTCTGCAAACCCTGACCTCTACTGGTGAAAAGTAGGGTGGCTGGTCTCTACAGGAAGTGACATCACCTGCCAAGGCTTCCTGTGTGATCATGGCTTAAGGCAGAAGCCAAACCCTTTACAGCTGAGAAACTAATGCATAATTACTTAAGGTGGTAGGACTACAGCATTTTAAGGTGGCCAAGGCCAGTCTGCTTAGATAGTAGCTATCTCCTTTAAAGCGCAGTATTATGTATGACTCTTTAAGGTGGTATTTCAGTGTTGTACCATATTAAATGTTACCTTAGGTCCCAACAGTCCAGGCTGGTCAGCTAAGACGGTGGCCAACTCTTTCAGAGCTGACCTGAGGAACTTGCGTCTCTCTCTGTGCATGGAGCCACTGCAGAGACAAACCCGTGTTCATTAAAAATGGGACGTCAAACCACACGACTGTCATAATTAAATTCTATTTTGACACTTTAAGGACAATCCTGTAAGAGGAGGCAAGGAGGCGTAAGAGGACAGCAGATGACAGTAATGTGGGGGGAATGAGGACGAAGGAATGAGGGGAGAGGGGGGGAATAAGTGATGAGGCGAAATGTCGGGATAAGATGAAGCGAGAAAAGGAGAAGAAAGGGGCAAAAGACATTAAAGGAGGAATGAGGGATGGAAAGAAGGTGGGCATGTGTGTGAGACTTTGTAATGGGGTGGAGAGCAGGGACAGACAAGAGGCCAGAGGCAGAACCGGAGTGACGGTTGAAAAGATAAAGATAGAGAGGGATGGGGGAGCGGAGAGGAGGCAGAATGTAAATGAATGTGAATAAATGAGACGTGAAAGAAGATGTAGCTACATGTGAGACAGCCGATAGTCTTTGACAGAATGCAAATGAAATGGGAGGCGAAATGAAGTGATGAAACAGGAGGAGATGGAGGTATATATGCATAGCAGTCGACAGATATAAGGATTATATCTTTATTTAAGGAGCACTTTATCAAAACAGTGTTACAAACTTCCTTTCGAGAGAGATGAAAATGGCAGGCAAGGAATAAAACAAACAAAAAAATACACTTTGGACAAATAGATAATAAGTAAGCACTTGGAAGAATTATAATAAAACTTTATACGTACGCATGAGATAAGGCCTGTTCCTTACACTCTCTGATGTCATTAATGCGTTTGTTGTACCTGAAAAACACACACACACACATATTAACAATTAAAGTGAGAGAATGTACTTTATAGAGCTTTAAATGTAGATGCATATTATATCTATGTGTTCCGACCCTCAGATGTTACACACATTCTGCCATCTGCTCTTCTTGTGAATGTATAATTATGTATAAATGCATGCGCGTCAACAGGTACACTGCCGTTCTCGCACATGTGGCCTCTAAGCGCTTGTCTGGGTGTGTCTACATTTACAGGTGGTTCCTACCCTCTGATGTTGACAAACAGGTCCTCTGCCGCCTTGTGGATGTGGAAGACCTCGTCCCTGAACAGACAGAGGCAGGAGGAGCTCTGCAGAGCCAGCTTCCACAGCGACAACGCCGCCGCGTCGCTGTTCAGCACCGCGTGGCACAGGATGAAACCAACTGGAGGGAGGGAGAGAGGACAAAATGAGACTGAGAGAGAGAAAGGAAGAAAATCTCAAAAGAAGGATCGCACAGGTTAAAGACCATAAAGGGAGAAAGAGGATGGACAGAGACATAAGTGACATGACGTCTAAGCTCAGTCAGAAGTGAATTATCGGTGATGATCAATTATGATAAATCAGCAACACAATAAGATAAACAGGCATTAACACACAAAGCAAAAACATGGGGAGAGGCATAGATTTGAATCCCTGTTGCAGCTGTACTTACACACAATCCACTTCTCCATTGTGTCCAGTGACAGGTATTCACATGGCATCTGAGGAGAGGAAAGAAGAGAGAGCGAGAGAGAGAGAGAGAGAGAGAGAGAAGGTCATCGCAAATGAGTTTATTTCACTCATGACATTTTGCTTCTCCAGCTGCATCGAACTAGTGGTTTGACATACTATTCACTGGGAGAAACGCAGAAAGTCTGGTGCAGGAACATCAAGTAAAAGCCAAGGCTGCACGACCAATACCAGCTCTACTCAACCGGCATCATAACCACTACCACTAGTTGGTATTATTTAGATTTACATCATTCTGAACCCCTATAATGAACCTTTTTTCTGTGGGAGGACCATAAAAATCCATTTCATTTTGATATGTTGTAGTTATAATTGTGAAGTTTGATGCAAGATGCCAAAAGTGTTCCTCATGTGATCAAGACTAAGAATTGCGATCAATGATTCTAATCACATTATGCGAGATAATAACTGGGATCATCAATACTAACTGTGTCTGACTGAGCAGGGTTGAGCATGGTGGAGGGGGCAGAGATCAGAGAAAGCAGCTGGGCGTTCCTCCACTGGTCGGCCGACAGATTCCTCCTGGGATAAACCATCTGAAGGCTGATCAACGCATCTGACAGAGACTGCAGACCACAGGAGGGCAGGAGGAGAGCAACAGAGCACATGATACGAAAAAAAAGGAGGAGAGGAGAGAATGAGAAAGGAGCAGAAGAAATTAAATTCAGTATTAATGAAATTACAAACGAATAAAATAAATGAGTTACAGTTTCTGTGCGGTCCCCCAGTGCAAACGTGACAATGATGCATTCATTATCAGCTTAATTGAGTGTGATCTCAGCTTCTCGAGATGATAAGCTGCCTTGATCTCTTCTACAGTCACGTCAGGCTGCTTTTCTTGCTAGTTTACTGTTTGCGACTGAACCATGAGTAAACAGATCTTATAGCACATACTGCACATGGAGGCGCTGCTTATACAAACATGATTTATCATAAAATGTGATGTTTGTGGATTTGTTTGTGTTGTAAGACTGCCAAAATATTCAGCTGTATATTATCACTGTGTCACAGCAGTTCTTCGCTGCTGACGGATCTGAATATGGCACGTGAGGGCCACGGCACCATGGCAACTGTGCTGCGGTAAAAATAACGGGAAATCCATTGTGCACTGCAAAACTTATCACACAAATAACTTAAAAGTCAAGTTTCTTTGGAGCACTTTGAACAAATGGCATCGCCACACAGTGACTTACAGAAAACAAAAGAGACAATAACCATCAGAACAAAAGAAACCTAAAAACAACTCTGGCTGTGCTGATGTCATCAGACACTGACGATGGGCTGTGGGAGTTTTCAGGGTTCTTTTCATTCATTTAATATTTTGAAAGTAACATTTTGCTTTTGCAATGTTGCTTTTAGCTCAAACAACTAAATCACTGAGAGAGGAGTGTTGACAACAATGCCCATCGCAGTAGCAGAGGCAAAGAGCTGACACACACTCACACACACATACGGCTCTGAAGACGAATCGAGTCGAGCCCACACTCCTTATCTATAACTTTTCATTCAGTAGAAAGTGTGACAAGGCTCGTACAGCAGGTGTTTTCAGGAAGGTGTTCAGCTGAAAACAGTATTATTTTCAAATGGAGAGTGAAACTTGCATTCATGAAACAGGAGTATTCAGCAGTTCGCCGAGCACGCCTGTCGAGCAGCTGTGCACCCAAGAGACTTCTGCCCCAGAGTCAGGCCTGTCAGGCAGCAGAAGTCTCCCTGACTTATAAATATTTCAGCAGTGACAAAACATCACTGTACTGTGTGTGTTTATGTATAATCACTGCAGCTAGGGAGGCAATAATGGCTGTTTTCAAGAGGAAAATAAAAAGTAAATGATTGGCATTTCTCCATGGGCTACTAATTTATGTAGCTAGTCTTTTTACAGGATATAATGTGGTGCAGAAAGAGGTGTGCCATCGATTGGCAGCCTTTTTACAGGTCGCTGCCTGGCAGACTGCACTGAGGGCACAAACTCCACCATCTGCCATCACTGATGTTTGACTGAGCGATGTGAGGATGTGATGCTGGGCATCGATCTCTTACCTTTCCATGTGGGACAAACTCCTCCATCATCCTCTTCAGGGGATTCTCATAATCCACAATCATCTGGCCCAACCTGGGGTACTCCCTGTCACTACAAGCACAAGCACACACATCGGTTACCATGGCGACCGCACAGACTCTAACAGCCAATTCATGCTTCTCCTGAGGGGTCGCGGTGGTCATTGGTCATTTCATGGCTCTTGCAGTCCAAGCGGCTTGAGAGAAGGGATTTCGAGCCGTTGCCGTGGTGATGGCGTACTGTTCACTTTGGCATGTCTTTGAGAGCAACGATCCAGTCAATCATTGCAACGCGGCCACTGTGACACTGTCTGCAGTGACTCCACCGGCAGCGCACAGTCGCACAAGCCGCCAGGCCACAAGAAGCATGAATTGGCTTTAAGACTCCAAGGTGACGACGGGCAGCACTTGACTTAGAACTGTGAACATGCAGATGTCTGCTCTGCAAAACTTCTGAATCTGTGAGTTCCTTGTTCAATAAATATGAACAAGCATGCACCTGATGCTACATACATGTGTGTACTGACAGGTCATCTCCTGGGTGTAGAGCTGCTGTAGAGCTCAACCATAGCAACATGAGTGTGTTTTCACGTTCCACTGTGTGCTGTCGTTACCTCGCGCCGTGTGTCATCTCGTGGGCGTAGTTGTACAGTCCGATGATGGCTTTCCTCTCCTCGATGCGCGACAGCAGCATCATCAGAGTGGTGTAGGTCACCACCAGGTCCAAGTAGTTCTTGGTCAGGTCAAAGTTCACCGTCTAGCAACAAAACACAAAGTGCTGTTATTCCTCATGGTGAAATGATATTTATACTGATGACATGCAGCTGATGCTCTTAGAGAAGCATCATTACAGGCAACAAATAATCAAAATCAGAGCCGAGTGCATTGATAACAGCTGTAACTATTTAGCCCAATGAGCCTAAAATGATTATATACGATCCAGTGAAAATATGAAACCATTTTTCTCCGATCCATAGAAACCTTTGGCACCCATGACAGGTGGCGAGTTATTGTCAAAGAAGAACTATAAGGTAATGACAGCAACGTTTATGTAAGTCAAGGAGTCATTTGGGTTTTGAACTTACAATGTCAAAGAAGACCTGGCAGGCATCAATGGTGTTCAGCAGCTCACACACATGGTCCTATAAAGAGTCAATGAAAACACACCTTAATCACAACCACCACCATCATCATCATCAGTATCGTATGTGTGTTTGTGTTTTCCTACCTTGAACTCCATGACATCTACGAAGGTAAAATAGTACAGAGCCAGGTTCTTGAGAATCTCTGACTTCTCCTTCTGCAGCTGAGCCAGCTGTTGCTGTAAAAACCACATCGCAGATCAGTTACAACAATGTAATGGAAAAATCTATAATAAATAGGATCTATGATTCATATGTATCAGTGAAGCCCAGGTGCTCTTAGGCATGCTGTGATGTTAATAGAAATTATATATCATTGTGACTTTTTTTTTCTTCCTGCTCGTATGCACAAGGCACACCTGAAACTGAGTGTTTCACTGCTTAAATTAATTACAAATTAACACTTTAAGTCTGATAATTGATCAATTCCTGTGTTACAGTCCAACCAAAGTCAAACATCTCCAAGTGTACAATTACATTTACTGACTCATATTAGGATCAAAATCTACTTTCTTATTGCTCTAAAAGTGATTAGATGTGTCATGAGGGTAAATAAGCATTTTTTTTCTTGGCATACTTCCTGGCATCAGACAATAGTTTATATTTGCTTGTTTTAATGAAGTGGTGATAGGATTGGTTTTAAAAGTCTCAATCAGAGCATCTATAAATAGGCCAGCTGCTGAAGTGACTTCCTCCTCCATCCAAATCTCAAAAATGTGGCATATCTATTATTCTAACCCATTAGGAATTAATGGGTGAACAAATGCTCTCTCATTAGCAAGCTGTCCAATAACAGTTTCCCCTCGGGGATCAATACAGTTGATCTAATCTTATCTCATCTTAAATGAGTTGTAGATTTGGTTTTCATTTTGAACGGACTGAATTAGCAGCAAACTGAGCCGAGTCCGGGTGGAGAAAAGAAACTGAATCAGATATTTGGGATGAATAATTAATTCATGTTGGGCTAGCTAAATTCCAGCTTTTTCATTAAGACAGACAGATAGAAACAGATAGAGAGAAAAACAAAATCCCAAAATAGATAAAGAGACAAACCAAAAAAGATAAACAACCGTCTCCAAAATCCCAAGGGAAGGAAAACTCATAAAGTCATAAAGTCAGTTCACTTTGGTAGAACTTTACTAGTTGCTGGCACAGCAGGCATTCAGGAACAGTCCATTGCCAATATCGGCTGTCCTGCCTCTCTTTAACTTGGATTAATTACTCCTCAGTAAATCAGAATTATGAATTAGTTTTCTTTTTCCTTTGATATCTTCTTCAGGAAATAACTGGTTGTAATTATGAATGACCAGATTCAGGAGAAAGCCTGTAGTGCATACACTATCATTAAGATATCTTATGTTTAGTTCACTGCTCTAAATGAAAATGTTGTACCAAAGTAAAGCCTGGCTTTCAGAGTGGAGCCACCAGTCACCCCAACAGCATCTTGAATCAAGTTTTCTAAAGGTCAGGGTTTAGAGACAGGGACAGAGGTGAGACAGGATCTACGATCAGTGAGGGAAAATGAAGCGCAGAGAAACCAAACGTTCTCTGTGCCTGATGGCATCTAAACAGGAGAACTGGTTCAATTCTTTTTCTATTCAATCAACTCTGTGATGTTTTTCTTTCAAATCCCAAAGAGTGAAAAACATTTGGCTTGAGAGGGTTGTCAGGATGATCACTTAAGTCACAAAGTATATAAAAGCAGCTGAAAACGAATGCTCTGTCTGTAGCTTATGCTTTGCGTTTCTATTCACACAGCTGGAGTGATTGAAGTAAATGTAAATTGAGCCCAGCTCTGAAGCTCTGTGCACTATTGGCTGCGTGTAAGCTGACTTTTGGTCAGGGATACAAAGTGTAGCCTGAACCAAAGCTATTCTACACACCAGGCCGAGTGATACAAGTGTAAGAGATGAAAAGTGCAGGAGGTGACTGACACTGCTGCTGCACCAAGGAGCCGACACCTCTGTCTTTCACACCAGGTAAAAACAAAAGAACAAACTGTGGTGAGAATGATGTGGTACTCTGCATATTCAGTGAGAAATTTGAACAATTAGAGCTTATGGGTATGAAACCTCAATGAATCGGAGAGGCTATTAGGAAATATTGGTCGGATTACATGAAAAAATACAGGCCAGCAATATTAAAAATGTGCTTCATCAAGACAGAGTGACAGGTAACACTCCTTAGTGCAGACAGACAGACAGCTAGTCATCCAAACAGCCAGCAAGTCATTCAGCCAGTCGCTCATCAAGCCAATCAGCCAACTAGCGGTCAGCCGGCCGGCCAACCAGGCAGTTAACCAGCCACACAGTCACTCAGCAGGGGATGAAGGAGAGAAATTAAAACGCTGCCAGCAGAGAGGAGAGGAGAGAGAAGGCAGAGCAAAGCAAAACACACTCTAAAGGAGCTATAAAAAGAGTTACAAAAATTACATTGTTACAAAACTTAGATACATAAACTTAGATACAAAAAAGTTACAAAAACTTAGATACAAAAACTTACCAAAAAGCACAAGTCCGGAATAAGCCAAGTTTAGCATGCAAAACAAAACACAAACAAACACAGAAACAAAGCAGAAAACAACATAAGAGACAATTTTGGCACAGTTATACTGAATAAAGCAGTTAGCTACACACAGATATACACACACATACGCGCGCACACACTGCAGTTTTGCTCAGTAACAATTTCTCACAAACACACACGCCAGAAGCTATGAGCTAAGCTAACAGTTAAAGCTGAAAAACAAAATTAAATAAAAAAAAATACAAAATAAATAAATAAATAAATAAAAACACTGGCAGGATGTGCAATGAGTCAGTTTAGTTCACTCGGTATAGACACAAAACACACACACAGATACACACACACACACAAACAGACCTGAGTGCACAGGAAGAGATACTTTGACATTTTGAACAGGTTCTTATTTTATCTTTCATAGGAACTTCAACAATTTCTGTATTTTCACTTTAGTTAACCAAATGTTGGCATGCCTTAATAAAACCATGAGGTTCTGCTAGCCATCAGCTAGCTTGTTAGCACTCAGTTGCCTTTTCACTGTTAAATGTATCTTTCCAAAGTAAAAAAAAATATCCAAGGGTAGTAAAGAGCATAAACAAGCACAAGCATCTGACTAAATAATGAACTGTTGGATAATCTATATATGCAACACCAACACCAGGCATATGCAAAGTTGGCCTTAATTAAAAAATCTACGTTTCCTGGAATAAGGCTCAACCCACCCCTTTTAAGTTCCCTACTTTTTCCAAACCTTGATTTCTTAACTTTATTTGAATTCTGTGATAAGTTTTCAATATGATATATTCTGTTAATGCCTTGGTTATACGGGTCATACAATTACTAGACTGTATCTCCTTACAACAAAAGATTATTCTACCAATGAACAAATATCACAGTGTGTGAGATGGCAGTGGATCCATAACTACAAAAAAGCATCTTTATCAAATCAACATATTTTCCTGACTTCTTGAATATTTCTATCCAATTTACAACTTTTTCAAGACCTGGAAATGAATACAATTCCAAGAGTAAGGTGATTTGTATTGGAAACATGTAATCTAAATGTTACTTTGTGTGGCTTCTTTCCCACGCTGTTGTAATTTTCAGGTGCAGAAATGTTTTACATTCAAAATTTCAAGGTATCGGACACAAACAACCGCACCAGTCTGCCGAAGTTCATTCATTCTCCTCCTCTCTCACAGAGTCACACAGCACACAGAAATGCGGGCGGTCTTACGTTGTTGTTCCTCGTCTCCACAGCGGGGAACTTCCTGACGATAAATTTAACAGCCGACTCCAAGTTCTTATCAACCAGATAGGACGGCTTGGCCTTGGGATCGCCACATGCCTAAAAAGGAGAAGAGAGAGAATGTGAGGAGAGCAAAGACAGAATAAGAAAGTATGATCAATACACTGCTGCTTCTGAAACAGCAAGGCTATTTTTCCTTTTATTTCTGTCTTTTATTTTTGTAATAATTCTGACTTCCGTTTTTGTTTTCCTGTCTTTGGTCGGGCATGTTAGATGTGTGGTGATCATCAGGGAAATATGTAGTGCATACAGTGAAAACTGGTTTATCCCGGGCTGGTTGAGGGGAATGAAATGTTCACAACACGGACATGTAGTGAAATTTCAGGCCAGGGGGGTGTGTTCAACACATCTAAACATACACACAAACATTTTACAGTGACTTGTACAATCTCATTTGTTGTTTAGATGCACGTGTCGACCGTGAGATTCCAGCAATTGTGCGGCAGGGAGGATTTTCCACATTGCTGAAGTCATCGTGGGTCCACTCACTGAGGTTTTGAAGTTTGGATAAACCAGGTTCGACTGTAAAAGTTTAAACAAGAGCCCGAATTCATCAGTGGTTCCCAACTGTTGTGCTGCTCAGCTGTGCCTTGATATTAGAAAGTCGAATATCAAAAAGGAATCCGACACTAAGTTTAATTACACTTTTACCTTATCAAAACAAACCCTTAATCTACGGAATAAATAAACTGGAACTGGAATAAATAAATCCAATTGCTTTTTCTGTTTGCTGTTCTCTTTAAACCCATAAACTTTGCACAGAATTTCCAAGGGGAGCCTTGTTCTGATCTGCAGTTTGGTAAACAATGGAGGTTGATCCTTGCAGAAACAAACCGCAACACAAAAGGGGCTGAGAACCACTGAGACAGACCCACGTGTGACAGGGTTTCCATTTCAAACTGTTCCTCTGAAACATCACTGGTTAGTAACACAGACAAACTGCATGACAGGCAGAATGATGGACAGGTAGAGTGGAGGAGGGACTGAATGGAAGGGGAGAAAGAAGAGAAACAGAGAAAGGGAACCAGAGGAAACTTGAGAATAAAGGCGGACACAGAGAGACCAAGAGAGAGAGAAAGAAGTGGACAGAGAGAGAGAGAGAGAGAGCCCCTGTTCCCTGTGTCCTATAAACCTGGCTCCAGCTCTGTCTGTCAGCACAGAGCAGCAGCAGTGACATGATTTTACTACAGCTGCACTGCTGGTTTGTAATCTACCCTCCTCCTCTCGCCGGTGTCGCTGTTTCAGCCCTGCCCTGACGCCGGCAGGAAGCAACAGCACTCATGCATTATGGGTAGTGTAGTCGTGAATGGTGAGGAAGATGTGGTCCATGCATGTGCCATAAACAAGAGTGTTTGTATAAACTTTGCGGGCTGCCAGCATAGAGGAAGAATCCTAGAAGGGGTCAGCGCGGCGTGCCAAATCTGGCCACCGCACTGTCCGGCCTCTGAGATGAACCGGCCGTTCTGAGGATTCAGTCCCTAGCAGTTTCAGTTTAAGTTTAGAAAGTGGAAGCACACATTTAGAGAAGCCACAAAGGTCACACAGGATTACAAAAATAAAAGCTACATCACAGAACTATGCTATAAATGTAGTTTTGACCCATAGTCACTGCTAACAAACCAACAGGCTTCTAGCCTGAAACAGAACCACGACCACAAATTGGGATTTCAGTTTGTATGGCACTGAAACATATCCAGCATCAGCCAGTACAAAATGAAACCGCAAAGCAACACAAGCATAGCTAACACAAGCACAGTAGATAACAGACACACTAGTTCTTTCACTTGGAACAGAACCACAGGCTAGCTTAGACTGTTGGAGAACGATATCAGTGCCATTGGTTTGGTTTCACTTTCAGTTTGAGGGGCAACCCTGAACACCATCTGCTGCCATGTTGCATCTCTTTCAGAATCTGCTATAATTCAACTGGGGATGCAAAATGGCGTATACATAAAATAGACCCATGTTTAACTCACTTGGGAAAAAAGCCTGATAAAAGAAAGCACGGCTAGCGACCAGTAACAACCACAGACTACATAGTAGGCTACCTACCTTGCATATCAAGAGTATGTAGCTAGTTTAGTCTGTCAAAGTATGTATGCCTGTAGTTAGCTGTAGCTAGTTCACAGATTAAAGCCTTCATCCTGAAAGCTGTAGTATTACCACAGAACCGAGCATGCTGAGCTCTGTAGTTGGGTCTAAAACACACACACCACTGCAGGGTCTGAGACACTGGGAGCACTGGGACTGAGGGATACAACACACAGCAAACAGCAACATGGTTTCAATACCCATCAATGTCAAAGATTGGATCTGGAGTCTCAACTTGCTTCCTTGTGCCCTCCACTCTCACACCTGCCCAAATCCCAAACTTCAATGGCCTTCACTGCTCACTGAGTTAACACTGGTACATTATGTCTACTCAAATGCTAAAGGCCAATGAAATTCCATTTAGTGGTGTGAGAGGCTATATGATTTTTAAAAAATCTATATTAAATGAGAAACAAGGAACCAAGATGTGGCTATTGAAATCCATGCAATTTTAAAAGCACAAGCCTTGTTATTATGCTAACACAACGCTAATTGGTGTTCTGATGCTAATGTAACACTAGCCTCGCCCCACACGACAGACTAGCTTCTTGAGTGGTTGCTAGAATGTAGTTACCCTTTGACACGCCCTGGGAAACTGTGGGGGGAAAAATACTGTCCATTTACGAACTCACATCAGTATGCTAACTTTAAAGGGATACATCACCCATGATGGATATTTGATCAAGTACTCATCATGTGCTGTCTTCCTTCCCTGATGAAGAAAGTTTTACTCACAAGACTTCATGGTAAACTTAGATTCCAAAAATGGCATCTCTGATCAAATATAAAGATTGGGGGATTGTCATTTTACAACAGTAAGAAAAAATATCTAAAAGTTTGGTTTTGACAGTGTTTTTCTGTTGTAAAATTACAACCCCCCATCCTTTCCATTGGATCAGAGATGTCTAGTGTTTTTGGAATCTTAGTTTACCACGAAGGCCTGTGAATAAAGCTTTCTTCGTCAGGGATAGAAGACAGCACATGGTGAGTACTTGATACAAATATTATCCATTATGGGTGATGTATCCTTTTAACTGTTGCAAAACTAGTTTGACCACTTCAGGACTAGCCTACACAAGTGAGCTAGCTTAACTTTTAGAAATTTAGCCATAACCAGTACAGCATATCCTCAACTGTTGCTTTAACTAGTTTACTTATTCAAACGTTGTGGGTTTATCTTTAGCTATTTTACTAGCATACCCCGAATAGGCTAAACAACACAAACAGCTAATATGGTGCCAGGCATCAAAACCACACACGCTTAATAAAACATTTTCTGTCATTTACATGGAGTGGCACTGTCCGTTAGTGGTGGTGGCTAGTGCGAAAAGCTGGCTGGCTGGGTTGGGGTGGGGGCTGGATGGAAAGATGGATGGAAGGAGGGGCGCAGTGGATGGAGGGATGGGGCATGGGAATAAGCTGGAAACCAGTCGGAGTGAGGAGGAGTAAGGGGACTGTAGCCTGGATACCAGAACAGACCTTATTCTCAGCTCCACCATCCTTTCTCCACTTCAGCTCTGCAACCAACAATTGGTAACAACTGAGCTTCTCAAAGGGCCCCCATATTGATGGGCATATGGTAGAGGACCCATGAATAGATAGCACTGGGCCAAGGAAACCTACATTTGGGTATTGCGTTTCAGTGTGCTAATCACAACTACTAATTACTGACCCTCCTTGGCATCCTTTCAACGATCCCTGGGAGTCCCTGAGCCCCAGTTTGAGAATCAGTGAGACAGAGCGCAAAACAAACTTGTCCTCAAGGGGATGAAGTAGTGCTTGTCGGTGACATTCTCAGTCGTATGAGCTCTTTCATTTTCACAAGGTGAGATCAGAAAAGTGGACTTGCCAAGTATGGCCTCAAACTGTTGAGAACAGAACTTGTAAAACCAGCCAAGGACTGGCTGACCGCCTAGTTTGCTGACTGGCTGTGGTGTAATCCTCACCCCTTCTTTTGAAATTCTCAGCATTGTTTAGCACTTGTTCTTCACTAGGATACTTGGACTTGTGTAATTTACAAGTTCTGAATCTCTCTGCGGTTGACTTACTTCCCAAGGATAAAAGCATCAGCTACACTGTGACTGCAATGTTTCCTACAATGACTGACTGCTGAGATGACACTGATCTTGGTGCTAAGATGTTCTTGGAAAACTTTCAGTTCAGTTGCTGAGGCTGAATGTTCCTCCTACAGCTAGGCCGGGCTCAGCTGACTGCCAATTCAGTCCACTCAGGAAGTGCATTTTGTTCACTATCATAATGAAGAAGGATGGGCGTTGCTAAATGATAAAGTGATAAAATGCTGGGTGACATAAGAGCCAGCAATAAAGCTTCAAGAACAAGGCACAATATGGCTCATCACAAAATACAGTATATAAATATGAACTCTCTATATATTCCATATTTGTGATCTCATGATCCCTAGATTGAATTGAGCATGGTGACAATATCATCAAATGGTACATTAACATGCTATATTCAAAACTGAACCATTCATCCCTTCAGTTAAACAAAACATACACAACAAAAGGCCATCGATAAAATTTTTGGCCCTTTCTATTTTTTTTTTTTTTTAAATATTTAATCTTCACTGAAATATGTCAAACTTCCTCTCAACATTTTGAACACAGGGTGGGAATTAATGCTCTGTCAAATGAGTTACATTTTAAATTTCCACTGTGAAACTGTGATTCAAACATGGAGAGAAGTGAGGCACAAAGGAGAGGAGCAACAGATCAGTACAGGTAGCCAGGAGGAGGGGGAGGGAGGAAAGGGAGGGAGGGAGTTGAGGAAGGGT
>OMLF01037314.1:0-18377 GCA_900302615.1 Holocentrus rufus | reverse complement strand
AGTGTGTTGTGTAAGGGTTTCAGGATCTCTCTCTCTCTCTCTCTCTCTCTCTCTCTCTCTCTCTCTCTCTCTCTCTCTCTCTCTCTCACACACACACACACACACACACACACACACACTGACTTCATTCATTCTATCCTTAACTACAACTAGAGATATTCACAAGATTCCAGGTCATTAACAAGTTAACACATGCATTTAATTCCTGTCTAACTAGAATTCCAACCCACCATACAAGGAAACTCATTGGTCCAAAATCAAGATGCGAAACACCTCTGCATGTTGCTTCCTGCCTTTTGCACCTCATTCATTCATTCATTCATTCATTCTGCTGGCTGTTGCAAGAAGGAAAAGCCGATAAACTTTGTCGCAGTGACGCAAAATCTTGGATTTTATTTCAAGGTAGGAGCCTGCTCTGTTACTGTGACAGAAATCTAATTTGTGGTTTCACTGGTATTTAACATCACTTCGAAACTTGCGAAGAGATCTTGTCGCTGCACAGCTATTTATAGTCAGTAGATGTAGGTACGTGTAGTATTAAGCTAAAAGACTAAAAAGTATGGAAAGTGCGCGCGCTGGTAGATTCACTTAAATGTGGAGAAGAGTGGAAACCCAGTTTGGTTTCAAAATCAGTCTGCATAAATTACCGTGATTAAAATATAATGGCCACTTGGGGTGCTGTCGAGCTCACCTTTGGGTTTTACCTGACTGGATGGAACAAATGAAATTTTGGACCGTGGGCGATGTTACAGTCGTTACGTCACGCCACACTGTCGCTTTTTTCAACACCGAGTTTTGGCGTTAAAAGTTGAAATTTCTTTGTTTGTAGATTTCGCAGCATTTCCAGGCAACGACAAGACTTTTGAGCACAAAAATTTGGGACATTTTCATGATAATGGTTTGCAGCCCGTTTTGTGAAATCCAAAAAATGTGAAATCCATTGTCTTAAAGCCTGTCTGCACTTCACTTATCTGTGTTCAAAATCCGCTTCGCTATATTTGCATTAACTCCTTTGACTTAAGCATATAATTAATAAGGAAAATTAATAAGGAATAGTGTCTTTTCCTTGAATTCACCTCATCAGTGTGCTTCATACATCCACTGTAGAGTTTTTCAGTCATGAGCTTTTGCATAACTGCGAGTTCCACTTTGCTGTTTAAGTCTCAAAGCAGGCAGGTGGATTCCTGAAGGTCATTGTGCTTTATGGTGCTATTATAGTAGGCGATGAGGGACACCCGCTCTATTTCTTGGCCAGCAGTGCAGTGGGTGGGGAGTGAGGTGTAATTTTGCCTTGGCTCTGCAGGGAAGGGCTTGCCTATGTATATATATAACTGGGAGCGTCTCTTTGCCTTGCCCGGTGTCTCCCAGGGACTCTCAGCCTGCTCTCTCTCTGCGGCCTCCTCCAGTTTGCTGACAAAACGTCAATTCCAGCTTAATCTTCCCACAGAGAGAACAATGGCCCAGCAACAACAGATCAGGTATGACCCCTGCTCTTTCTTTCCTGATAATGCAACACAGCCCAAAAAAACAACATTATTTTATCTGTGCATATAGTAAAATGGGAATGGAGCATGTTTTGACTGTTCCATGCCATCAGTTATAATAGTAAATTGTTTCAGTTGTCCAACAATTTTTCTTCAAGAGCTTATAGTCCCGTATGGAAATTTACAGCAGCCATAGGATATATAATGCCTCATGGGTGATGCTTGTGCGGTGGTTTTGATTTATGCTATGGGCAGTTATTTTTGGATGGCCAGATTCTCCGAAGCAGTCACTCTAACCCCTACTCTATTATTAATCACTACACTTTGCAAATCCCATTCAGTAACACTTCTCACACACTGCGTCATTTTCGATAGCATAATGAATAATTCGCCTGTGCAGATTATGTCTTCTTATATTGTGCTATATTATTATTATATTGTGTGTAGATGACCAGACTTCACACTGCTTCAGTAGTTGTGAGTTTGTGCAGGCTTCTGACAATCTCTGAAATGTGTGAAGGGTGGGAATGATTGCTATGTGCATGTCCTTTTGACTTGTTGTACAGCCTTCCAGCGAAACTGATCAATGGAGGAGTAGCAGGCATGGTGGGAGTCACCTGTGTGTTCCCTATTGATCTGGCCAAGACCCGCCTGCAGAACCAGCGCGGCGGGCAGCAGCTCTACAAGAACATGTAAGACACAACTTCCATTTGAAAGAAAGATCGCTGATAGCTTTCCCCTCCCCTGTGTGTAGTCAAAGACCTGTTCTTTCTCTTCATTTGCATTAACATATCAAAATACATGCATAGCTCGGTACGTAACCACACCTCACCCTACAAGTTTTCCTGAAAAGGCTGTTACATCACCTTTAAATGACATTTCTACAGTAGACTGTTGCTCTATCAAAGGACAGTGTAGTTTAAGTGTGAAGTATCACGCTTGATTAAATGAGTTCAGTGCTACTGAACACATAGTGGGAAGTTATGAGACATACCAGACCTTTATTTGACAGTCAAGGCTTATTTGACTATTATTTCCTGGTGTGAAGGCATTTTTAAGCACAGAATCTATTTTCAATCCCTGCTTGTAATTACTTAGACACAGTTATAATGATTACATGAGGATTATATGTTTACTGTAGATTGTTTGTTTTTCTCAGGATGGACTGCCTCATTAAGACTGTTAGATCTGAAGGTTACTTTGGCATGTACAGAGGTAAGACTAGTCAGGATATCAATACTGGCCTGTTTAATATGTGTTTTTTGTTGAGTGTAATCTCATTGCATAGGATGTCACACACTTACTAGGCTTATAGACTACTTAAATCATTCTAGAGTTGAACACATTACATCTCTTGGCTCAAGTGATTGTGACCCATGATGTACATACCAGATGGATCGCTGATGGAACCAAATAATTCAGCGTATGATCTCATCCCAACTCCTAGCCACTCATTTACCCAGACTCCAAAAATTTGACTCTTGAGTCGAATTTCTCTCTTCTGCTTTTATCCTACACGCTGTGACATGTTTCTGAACTGGAATCAAATTCCTTGGAAACCATGAATAGTTCAAAGGATGGTTCAGTGGATTAGTGGCCCATTTTGCAATCCAGTAAAATTAGTCATCTGTCACAATGACCTGAATGAGTTGGCTCCTGTTGCTGTGTGTTAAATTTTGTGTTTTCAAATGGCACAGCTTGCACCAAAGCTAAAATATTTCTAACAAGTCTGCATTGATGCCCAAACCATTTTGCACTTCACATGTGCTTCTGCTTCTTTAATCTCTTCTGTTTGATATCCTCTGTGGTCCAAAGTGTAAATCATTTCTTTTATGAATATTTTCTTAGGTTATATCTGTTTTATTTATTTATTAATTTTATTTATTTATTTTCTCTCTTCAAAATGATGCATGTTCCACTTCTTTCTTGATTGCCTATCTGGTCTTCCTCCAGTGTGCAACTTTTGCTATCTTGTAAAATGCAGTGTACCACTCTGTGAAGGCAAATGTGCGTACACTGTGGTTTGCATATATATGTATGTGTGTGATTTAGATTCTGACTCTGAAATTATGACTAATGCCCCTTGCTGCTTCTGTTCTTGTAGGGGCTGCAGTAAACCTCACCCTGGTGACGCCAGAGAAGGCCATCAAACTGGCTGCTAATGACTTCTTCCGCCACCAGTTGAGTAAAGACGGGTGAGTAGCATTGCAGTGATGGACTGACTCTCATACTGCAACATCTGTCATATTTGGTTTGTAACCCAAAGTGCTGCTGGTTTGTGTATTCAGTGGCAGGTTAACGGTTGTTAAGGAAATGATGGCAGGCTGCGGTGCAGGGATGTGCCAGGTCATTATCACCACACCCATGGAAATGCTCAAGATCCAGTTGCAGGATGCCGGCAGGCTAGGTAAGACTACCAGCAGCCAGTTTGAATCAAAATGCACATTGCTGTCTAGTGGAATAATTAGAGATAAGATGGTGCTTTCATCAAATAATACATATGGATACCATGTCCTGGTGAAAGACGATGACAGTGCCTCTCTTGTCTCTGCCAGCGGCCCAGCAGAGGCTGATGCCCGCGATGGTAACCACTCTGAAGTTGGGGGGAACCAGCGCTGTTCTTAGCCGTTCCTACAATGCCAGCCCTGCCCCTCAAATCATCCGAGTGTCAGCCACTCAGATCACCAGAGAGCTGCTGAGGACAAAGGGTGTCACAGGGCTGTACAAGGGACTGGGTGCCACGCTGATGAGGTGAGAGGGGATTTAATAAGTACTGGCTCATCAGTCATTTACAGACACCCTACACTGCTTAGCTCTGCCTTTAGGGACCGCAGAACTCCACAGACATTTTAATTATAAAATAAAGTTGAGATAATTGGGACCTTGGTTCACCACTTGGCTTTTGAATGTTTCCTTATTATCTTGCTGTAACCTAGTGACCATAACTATCTGTTTTGTTTTCAGGGACATCCCGTTCTCAGTTGTGTACTTCCCGCTTTTTGCCCACCTGCACCAACTCGGGCAGCGCTCACCAGAAGACCCAGCCGTGCCTTTCTATTGGTCCTTCATGTCCGGCTGCCTGGCCGGATGCACGGCTGCCGTCGCGGTCAGCCCCTGTGATGGTGAGTGGGGGTGCAGACACCTGGTCCGTGTTTTGGAGTTGAGCATTTACTCAGATGAGTTTTTGGTGTTGCTAAAGCTGAAATTCTCTGTACTTAAGTGATTAAAAAAGCAACTATTACAAGTTGTGTCTCTCCTATGCAGTGGTCAAGACAAGGCTACAGTCCCTCAAAAAAGGAGCAAATGAGGAAACCTATAATGGAGTCGTGGACTGCATCAGGTAAGACAGCCCTGTCTTCATAATCTCCTTCTCTGGAAACATAATTAGTTTGAATCTTGACAGTGTCCAACATTGTGACTCTCCCTGATCAAGATTAGATGGGGATCATTTACATACCAACTCTTTACACTCTGTGTTCCCTTGCAGTAAGATCCTGAGAAAGGAGGGTCCCGGGGCCTTCCTGAAAGGGGCGTCTTGCAGAGCTCTGGTTATCGCTCCTCTCTTTGGCATTGCCCAGGTCGTCTACTTCGTGGGAGTTGGAGAATTCCTGCTAGGCTACACCCCATACAACATCTACTCTGCCTAAAGCAGCTGCTTCCTCGTCTATTTACCACCTCATTAAATTACAGGCAGCTATGGCCTGGGCCTAGCTATGGACCCAGCTCTCTGTTACTGTCTACTGTATTCTACTGTAGAGGGTTCTTGGAGTAAAAACATGCTAAGGGAACTAGGTGGATACCATTTGATTTCAAGATGGTGGTGCCTTTAGCGTGGCTGTCTTGCTTATTTAATAGGCTAAGATTGAAACTTCACTCATCTTTATGGTTTTTAAGGGAGCTATTGGAGGGGACAGATACAAGAGTTGTCCATTCCTCTTCAATTTTCCCTCAGTGAGGGACCGGATTGTCCAGCTTTGCCCACCGTACCTCGCCCAGTTCAGACTTACTCCGCTCTGTGGCCCCAATCCTTTGCTTCTCTATTTTTGCTTGGATTTAGCCCCTGGCTCTAAATGCCCCCTGTATCCCTTACCCTTTACTGTAACCCTAACCCATGTATCTCTCCAGCTGCCATATTTCGGCACCCAGTTGGCGATGGCTGTTACTGGGTGTCACAGCAGAGAGAGGGGAAGTGTGGTCGAGAACCACATATTAGCAAAAGCAGAAAAACTAACTTTACTTGAACATCTTGAATCCTGTTTTAAAGGGTTATGTATGACACTGGGCTATTCATGTTCATATTTTTTATGTATTTGAATATATTTCATTATGGAAGGGACTTAGTGAATAATGTGTTCCTCCTGTATACCCAAAGAGAACTTGAAAACAGACTGTTGGAGGAATAGGAAGCTACAAAAGACACCTTGGTGCTATCTGTCCAACAGTACACAGTTTTATCCAGCGATCTGTGTTGCATCACTTCTGTCACTGAGTTCTAGATCAGTTTGGCTTGACATATTCTCATTTAGCTATACTGGTTTATAAATAGAAGGTCACAAGATGGTAGCTCACCTGAGATGCCTTCTGGTGTCTATTTTTAGAGGATTGGGGTTGAGTTTTTGGGGGGCTTTGTGGCTTCGTGAGAAGCACTCTTTAATGTGAATCTTCTCTATGGCAGCCAATACACAGTTCCGGTTATGTAACAGATGCTTTAGGGCACAGGTAAAAAAGGCCATATATTGTTGAATTTTCAGAATTTTATGGTTGAAAAAGGTGTGAACTGAACCCTAATATTTTAGTTGCGCTCCTGTGATGAAGTGATGAAGTAAGTCTGTGCATTTCTTGATAAACAAGGGTAAGGAATGAGGTGGTGAACTATTGTGATGATGGACAAGACTTTCCTTTGCTTCTGGGACTTGCCGTGCTTTTGGGACCACGCCTACTGAAAATTGTGCAACATAACCTGTTATACTTTGCCACTTTCTTTAGGCAGACTGTAGCTGTCTGTGATCATTCAGATTTTATTTTCAGTTATTGACATGCATGCATGCATCCATGATAGTATATCATGTTAAGCATTAACCAGGGGAAAGAGATGCAATGCAGGGTTGTATTCTCAATCTTCTGAGAAATGTTTTTTAAGTCTGGGTCCTACCTTTACTTGGAAAACTTAAAAAAACAAACAAACAAAAAAAACTTATTTTTAGTACTGTAAATGTATATATATATTTTTTATATTTTCTGAAAGCACCAAATGAATTTACACTCTAAAATGTAACCATGGGTCACACAATATAAGTTTAATGAAAACAGTTTTGCTTTGTGCAGCTAAATACAAAACACCTGTGTATCTGTTGTAAGACAGTTTGTCATGCACCTCTAAACACTAGTTGCCAACCATTACAAGAATAATGGCTTTCAAACATCCCTCCAGATGAAACAATACCTTTATAACTGGATTTTATATTTTAAAGTTTCATTTTAGGATCATGAAAGTAAATACATATTAACATTGAATAAATATTTATAATTTTAATGTGTATTTGTCTTATTTGTGGAATGTGTGAAGTCTGAGGTGTTGCATGTCGTCTAAAATCAAGTATAACTCCTGCAGTCATGTAGTCACAGGTAGGTCTGTCAGAAACTAGCTGCAGATTGAGTGTGGGCAGTGAAGCAATCTTTTCTGATGTAAGCTTGAAAGGCGCAATACTCTTCTACGCATGTGCATCACCATCGTGTCTGTGCTTGTGACAGTTGGGCTCCAGGGAAAATGCATATACTGCAGGGTTGGGGTAACTCTACCCTGTGTGGACCTGCAGGCTCTGCTGCATGGCTTGCATAACTACTGCCATCAGCTGTCTTGTGAGCTCAGGCACAGAAAGGTGAAACTGACATGAACCTCATCCTACTAAACCTGGAGGCCTACTTAATCAGAGAAGATATCAGTCACAATCAGCAGGGCCAAAATATTAAATCATTTTACAGTATGTGCAATTAATCAGAAGTTCATTTGTTGACCTGTCTTAAAAGTAACACTTACTTAAAACAATATTCCACCATCTTCTTATCTTAGAATGTTGCATTATAGTGTGATTCTTCACAAGCTGGTCTTTAAGCCACAATTCACCTCAATATAACTAACTTTTAGTATTCTAACCTTTATATATTAATGTACAGCTGTCAGTACTGGCTTCACTGAGGATCTGTAGTGATGCCACTCCCCTGTTTCTTTTTACATTTACATCCACATACTGCAAGAGTTTCTTTTTGACAATTTTGTATGAAATATAATAGTTATAGCACACTTTAACTGTTCTGTGCCAAAGTTTTCAAATCATAAATATCATAAATAATATATTCTAAGTGATTATATAAGTAATATATTGTAAATGGCTTTATAATACAATAATTTCTATAACTCACACCAGTTCCATACAGAAACCACAGAGGAAACTAGCTGCCTCTTATATAAATAACAATTGGCAAAGAGTTGTGGTGATGTTTCAGCACTGGAAATCAGTAATGCTTTTCCAAGGCCTGAAAATGGTGCTGCGAGCAGGGTGGAGCCCGCAGGCACGCGGGCTGTGTTTGTGATGGTCAGACTTCACGTGTCCAGTGGACGGCTCAAGGCCAGATTATGTGATGAGAGTCCGATGCAGGCTGATATCAACACTACAAGATGTCTCAGATGCTGCGAAATTTCATGAGAACGCTGTCAATGCTGCACGTCTTATTTCTGTCCAGGAGCGCTGGTCTCACGAGGGTTCATGATTACAGGAAATAGCTATGAGCTGATGCTATGAGAGAGCATGGGAAACCTCTGAGATGAAATGAAACAGTGGGAAGAACGTAAAACTTTAAAAACTTTATTAATTTTCAAACATCTATCTTCCTGAGAAGCGTGGAATGGTATTAAAATAAATAAACACACAATCAATTACAAACAGCTCGACCGTGACACAGTTTTTTTAGGTGCACAAAAATACAAAACATCTTCATTTTTGCTCAAACAGATATAATGGAGGAACACAGCAACAGCTTTGTGGATATTGTTGCTTTTAGTGACTGATGCGGGACAGGTGCAGCCTCCAAAAAATATATTTTAGAAACCACTAACCTGTTCCTAGTTCAGTTTAAACTAATTCCACGTAGCTTCTAAAGTCTGAAGTCAAGCCTCTGTTGTGCAGTGAGCACTGCCTACTTCTTAACAGTCTCAACTGGTAGCCTTTTGTTTCCTCACTTATGCCAAATTACTGAAATTAAACCAGTGAAAGCAATATTGACCAGTGCTTGGGTTCAAAATAGCTTAATTTGGAAGATAATTAACATTAAAATCATCTCTGCACTTCTGTGAACTTTCTGACTTTCTTAGCGCCAACCCAAGTGGATTTTGTAAAAAAAAACAAAAAAAAAAAACTGGCCAAACAGTGTACTTTGACTGTTTCAGTTCTCTTGGCGGAGGAGACAAGAAGGGTGAGACGCATCAGAGTATTAAAACACACCAAAACAAACGACGGCAAGTCAAGCCAAATGTGCTACTTGTCGGATGTGTGTGACAAAGAAAATGCAGTCCAACTCTACAAACGTACGTACACTACCTACAGCTACTCGCCTCGTAGGTTTCGTTTGCTACAAAGTCTACACTCTGACTCGTTTAAAATTAGCTTGTTATCAAAGAAAGGCACGTTAAGAAGCTCTTTTGGCTGCGGAGAACAGCTTTGACTACTGCAAAACACTGTCATGACTACAACACTGTACATCTACTGCAAGCCTGTGCCTACACACACAGCATGTTAAACACCAACTATCATCACATCAGCCACAAATAATATACAACTACCAAAAAAAAAATTCACACATATTTACATAATGAAGTCCTGACCCTGGGAATACACCGTGTAGCGTTAACAGTGGCCTGGTGCAGAATCAATCTCTATCGTACCTCTCTTCTCTTTTGTAAATCAGACAGGATGGGATTAAACAAGCTGACTGGCACCCAAAACTGGTGCTGGGCTGCTCGTGCCTATGTAATCCTGCTAAATGTAGGTCTACTGTATGAAGAGAGAGGGATATAGTGGTTGTTTTTGAGTCAGGCCAGCGATGTGGCGTACTGCTAAGGCACAGGGGACGAGAGATGGAAGTGGGAAGCGGTCAAAAATCTGCCATTAGCTAAGTGGATTTCATGGCTTTCGATGTTACTCTCAGCTGACCGACTGGTGCGTTTTTAGCCCGTAAACATATCCACATGATCGGAGTCTTCTTAATGTACAGTCTCAGGAGGCCTCTCTTACATAAGACAAGCTGCAACACCACACCCTCCTGTCGCGGCTAAGTGAGAAGCTGCAAGTAGAGAAAAGCGGAGAGGTGGGTTTATGTTACCCTTCGCCAAAGAGATCAGGTTCTCTTTCTGTGGGAAGAAGAGGGGATTTGGATTGTAGTTTAGTTGATGTGGGACATTTCTTAAAAACATCTTTGCAAGTTAATTAACTTGCTATAATCCAATTAATACACAGTTAATAGAATGTGTGTGTTTGTGTGTGTGTTTGTGTGCATGCCTGTGCATGATGGGCACGTGCACTAAGCCTTCACTGAGTATTCACATCCTTGACACTCTACTCTAATTTCACCAATCAGGATTCCCTATTAGACGCCAGAGAACCTTTTTTGAGGCTCTGGTCTCACATAACATAACAGTGCTGTGTGTGTGTGTGTTTGTTTGTGCACACATAAGCAAACTCAGCTGCTTTCAACTCAGCGTTACTCATACTAAATATTCCCACAGCCAAGGCACTGCTGCCCCTGGGAGGCTCGGTGTCAAGGCTGTGTGAAAGAACCTCGACACTGCAGCTGTGGTATATATATATATGTGGGTTAAAATGTTGCCAAGTGCTCATGAGGAAACACAATGACAGTTTGGAAGGCCGATATTATAAATAATGGTACTGTTCCCGTGGGATGTGTGCATGCTTAAATATTATCAGAATGTTTTGGTACAGCAGTTAACACTAATTTGCCCGTAAAAACAAAATATAAAAAGAGAAGAGACATTAAAAAATAGAGGAAAATTAGGCCAGTTCCTCGACAGTGAGGACAGCTAGGTTTTACTGGTGATGATAGCACCATAGTGGAAAGGTTTTTTTTTTTTTTTAACGTGGTCTATTTCCCTGGGTCTCTGGGTGCTTGATGGACGGGGGGGATGGACATTTGATCTAAAGGCTGTACAGTCTTTCAGGGCTGGGTGCAGGAGAGGTGAGGGCCGGCGGTCAAGGGTGCGGGTTAGATGACCTCCCTGCTGTTGCGAATGGCACAGCAGAGCACCATGCTGAAGATCATCCCGATGATCTAGAGAAAGGAAAACAGATTTTTAAATGACACCTAAAATCACAAGTCTGTATGTCTGATTCGGATTTAGATTTGTTTTGCACAAGACGTGACATAAAAGAACGGGGTGATGAACAAAAAAAGAAACAGTTGTGCAGGAAAGGACAGACTTATAAAGGTCCTTCCTCATAAACATATCAAATAAATACATGCAATTTCACATGGTCATGCATGTCAGTCTGTCTACCAATAATAGATAGTCTGCCTGTATTTATTCTCAGGTCCAGACTCACCATGACTCCAGCGATGCCGATGCCCACGTAGCCAATTATGAAGAGTTTACTGTTGAAGAACTCCTCGATGCCTGCTTCACAGTCCTGCAGAGCAAAGACAGGAGGGATCAAGCAGCGTCAAGCACTAATACACTAAGACTGTTTGTCATAACAAGGTCCGTACAGCCTTCTGAGAGGAGAATTCAAGCCCTTTTCAAGCACTTTCAAGGTACCGAGACCAAAATTTCCAAAAGCATTTATCATCTAATCTAAATTGTTACTTTAAATGCAATTGCAAAAAACACAATTTACTATTCCTTTATACCTACAGCAATCAATCTATGTTGTCACTTTGTTTATTTTTTACCATCTGCTCATATTAAATTTGATAGTAATTTTGATCAGGATCATTCAGTGGTTGCTAATTTCTAGACTACGGGATCAATTCAAATATTAAAAGACTAAAAAATACATGAGTGGTTTTGTAGATGAAACACCAGATCATGTTGAAAATCAAATGTTTTGTATTTGATTTCAAACATATTCCTTTATTAAGAGACAGTTTACAAGCAGAATTTAAATTTCCTCTACTGACAGAACTTACCTTCTTATCCGGTGACTCAGAACAGGGGCTACTTTTGGTTCCACAACAATTCAGCTAAAAAAAACAAGAAAAAAATAGAACCGGGATGTCATTCAGAGATGTTATTTTTCAGACACAGTATTATTCTGAATGATTTTGTTTTCCACTCACCACGGTCTGGTATGATGTGATCAATGTACTGTTATTGTTTTCATTGTAAGTTTTTGTGTAGAAAGTCTGAACGTCTTCAATTATCTGTGCGAGAGAGAGAGAAGGCTGATTGGATGAGTACGTTCATCAGAGTCGGCGCATTATGTGAAAACTTCAATTTAACTGCTCAAGATGTGAAATGGTGAATGTACCTTGTCTTTGTTTAAGAATCCGAACACCCCCGCTGCCACCTCGGCTCCAAAGATGATCAACAGACAGGCGAAGAACTAACAATTCCCAAAAATTAAAAGAAATTAGGGGGATAGTAGGGGGAGATAATTGCTTACCACTTCAGAGACGATAAAGGGATTCACCAACCATTTGCATCAGTCAGTTGAATTCAGTGTGTGTTTATGTGTTTGTACGGGCTGGCACTCACCGACCCCAGCAGGCACTGAGATTCTCGCACGGCCCCGCAGCAGCCGAAGAAGCCGACCAGCATCACCAGGCTGCCAGCGCCTATCAGAATATACACACCTGGGAGGGCAGAGAAATGACATGTTATAACCTACAGGCAGTGATGCATGGGTAAACAAAGGAAGGCGGGTAAACAATGAGCTCCAGCAAGTCATCATAAGACAAACAGCCACCAGTGTAAACAAAAATCAACCACAGCAGGCATTTATATTTTTTTAAACCCTGTCCTCATATAACTTATATCAGTTTGACTCTACTTGCTGTAATGTATAGCAAGAATTTATGCCATTAGGGTTTATTTGAATATAAAACAATGCGTATACTCTATTTGGCATTTAAAAGGATGCATAAAGTGTGTTTTACAACCCTGCATACAGGCTGTTTCTCTGAGCTGTACCACAATTTCAATTCACTCTGAGGCCAGAAGGGGGCAGCACAGTACAGCTGAAAACATAAAAGGACTGAGGTGCAACTTGATGCAGGCAGACATTGCATACATTGCTAAACAGGACTCTCTCAGCAGCACTGACATTCCAGGCTGCACTATTTCTGTGGCCTGGCTTTGAGGCGAACAAATGACAGCGGTGTCATCTGTGCTTTGTGAGACCCTCTTTTAGAACGAGTGCACTTGTGTCTTTTAATAACGCCCCCAGATGCTTCGGTGCCAGCTTTGTCACCAAAAGGCTGATTTAAGGAAAGTCTAGGCGGCGTGCTTTGTGTCCCTTTGGATTCCCCGACCGCCCATTAACCCCCTCATTAAGAAAAAAGAACGTCATGTGTAGATCTGCAGGGAGGAACCCGACAACAGATTGGTTCCTGCTCTCGTACAGGTGGGGGCTGTTGCTAGGCGACAGCTCTGCAGAGGACAGGGTGAGGGAGGACGCATCAGCCCCCAGGTGACATGGGCTCAGGTGAACAGGAGGGAGAGAGTTCATCATCGGAGCTTCATGTGTCAACACAAAGAATTAGGCAGGTAACAATATCGTGGCAATATATTGTGATATAAAAAAGTCACAATATGCACCGAGAAGACAAAATGTGTATCACTTCTCTCTTCTGGACAATCATGTGCAGAATGGCAGCTGAGTGCAAATGTACAAAACAGTGTCACGGTTTCATGCCAAAGTAGCAGGACATTTCCTGCTTTACTGATTTCATTTGAAGGAGGAAAAAAAGCAACATGAGCCAAACGTACTCCTTCACAGACCAGATTGTATCAGAACTTCTAATGTTGTGACGGTCGACAGGAAAAACAGTGCTTTGACCGTCTGGGAGAAGGTGCAGCCAAGAAGAACAGCAAACCTTTATATTTTATATTCCAATATTTTAATATAAGGCTTCATATTAAATACACATGATGTTTCGGCCCACCTGCTTAACTTACGCATCTGATGAAAGCCCTGCTGAAACATCATGTATTTTTAATATGTAGCCTTAATATTGTGACAGAATCATATTGTGCACCCACTGTTACGCCCAGCTATATCATTACTTGATGTGATACCTTCTTTACTGCTTTAAAACATGACCCCAGAGCTGTGGGTGCCACTCCCATCGTGGGAATGGGAGTTTAACTGGAAGCTGGAGATGTAAAACAATCAGTTGGCTTGCATTGCACCGGGTCGGCTCTCAACTGGCCCTGACTGGTGCTGTGTGATGCTGCTGCCTTCCCACTTTTCTGTTTTCTGTTTACAAATACCAAAACGCTTTCCTCATTAGCCTCGGTTTAATCTTGGGCAGTCCATTATGAAAGATCGTCCTGATTCAAGGCATTTTTTCTTCTCGTTTTGTATAACACAGGCCTACTAGGTTTAAAGCAGAAAGGCAGAGAAGATAGAGAAGTTGTGTATGGGCTTAACGCTATGGGAACCAGCCATGGCAACTGCTGAGCGCTCTCAGCTGCGCCTCGTGGGACAGAGCTCTTACTGTCAAAGCCATGTGGAGCTGCACTCCCAGAGGACCTGACAGAGGCCACCCTTCCTTAGGCGAACTGCATGGTCATCTGAGTCTTACTTCACATGCACGTATGTGCACATGTGCATACACAGGTTCGGACGATGAAATACCTTTATAGGATATTGCAAAAATGGGGGGAAAACACACTACTGCAACACAGTCAACCATTACACAACTTTACCAGTTGTAGTCAGTGAACTGACTTCAGACCCGAGGGATGCAAACGTCTAATTTTAGCGTCGGCATGGTTATCTGGTGATTAAAATAACTGGCATTATTGCCGCTATCAGACGGCTTGTGTAAGGAGTGGTTGTGGAGTAGAAAGCTCGTCCTGCGCTGGACAACTGGGCAGACCCGCTTTCTCTCCTCTCGCTTTATAAAATACAAACACACACACACACACACGCTGGCCTGGGTCAGGCCGTAGCCACGGCCCAGTCCGCACTATCATTTCATTTGAGTTCCCCTCTCCTTTTTCCTTCCACTCTTTGCCATGGATCCCCATCTGTTTCTATGATTGTCCGCTACCATATGCCTTCATAACTGTCCCCACTTTTCCATCTCTCCTCTCCTCTCCCGCTCTCTTTCCATCTGGGCAAAGTGAATGATTGAAAGGTGGTTAGCTGGCCTGTGGTTTTCTCTCATGTAGCCTATTTATGCTCTACGTAAAGCATCATTTCCTGTTTTTCACACCAACCCGCAGAATGAGAGAAGCAAATGGATGTCTAATAGGCATACCAGCAAAGTGCAAATTAAATGCACACATTTGTTTGCCCGATGGCGCACACTTCCTGTTACAAGCTTACTGGCACACCCAGCAACCCAAACACACACAGATGCTTGAATCCTGATCATGGACACCCAACTTTCACATCCAGACTGGTTAGAAGTCTCTCTGAATACATTTGTACGTGGTGGTGGAGCGTGTGTTGTGTCCGTATGTTTGCGTGGAGAGGCTTGTGGAAGGAATATTTTCTGTGTCATAGAAACAGTTTTATTCACATGCAATGGGTGTTGCATGGAAATATGTCAATAAACAGTTTCAAAGAGACGAGAGCAACATGTGTGCAACAACTGACTATCTATGTATCTCTGGGATAATCAACTGTGTTCTTGATATTTCGCATAATTTGAATGAAACGAATAGGAGCTTTAATTTTCTATATAAAAGCTCTATAAAATCACAGTCAAGGTCGAGTATCTTTTCCCTTCAGTAGAAGCCATTTTCTGTCCCTGCACACTGAATGTACCTCATCCATGGCGACTGGCAGAGGTGTTTTGATACTCACCGATGAAGAAGGTGTCAGGGGCTCCATCACCATTCAGCAGAGACACAGTCTCTGGGTCGAACCGCAGCCAGAGCCCCACCGCCAGCACCAAGGAGCCCATCAGCTGCAAGGACAGGGGACAGAAAGACATGCATTTGTTACATGTTTATTCAGAAAGACAATAAATTGCAGAGAAAAAAAACTATGAATTGATTTAATTAACCCACTAAAGCGTATATTTAAAAGGCCGGTGGTCTGAATATCTTGCACCACAGATTCACACAACACAAAGAAGAAAATTTATTTTATAATAAGAACATGTTTCACATATCATTTCCTTATCTGCCAGTACTGCAGTTAAGAAACTTTGCCGGCCGCCATCTCTTCATCTCCAACAAGCAGAGCTGCGGTGAGGCCTGTTTTCTCGGGCCATGAGAGAGCTTGTTCTGTTGTGCTCCCTAAATGTGATTTTCCACATAAATAAAGCAACTGGTGGCACAGAGTTTCCACTCTGGCCCGCCGCGCTCGCACTTGAGCAGCAGGGGAGTCGGCTCAGTTAAGAGCGAGCTCGGCTAAATGAGGAAAATGAGAAAATTGAGCTGCTTTTGTGTCAAAACAAAGGGCCTGAAAATGTGGCGGCATAATCGTGGGCGCATCATGTCAGTGAAATAGACCAAAAGGTTCCAGCGCAGTTAAACTCCCTTCTGTGGTGTGAAAATCCCCCTCTTGGCTGTGGGCAGCAAAGCGGCACCTTCAGCTTAAATAGACCCTCCTGTTTGTTTGGAAATGTGGTTACACGTTGCTCATATTTTCCTTCATTTGAAGCACCATCAATGTACAGCACATTCTACGCAATCATAAACGCTGCAAAATGCTCGTTTCAGGGGGAACTTTCACTGCTGCAAAAAAACTATTATTCTCAAAGTGACCAGAAGACCTTGAAGCAAATGATTTTTTGGTCTCTCGGAGTGAGGTCGAGACCTGGGAGGCTCTTGGGGACTGAGACTTGCTGAGCAGGCCTGTAGTCTGTGGTGGATGCTCCGCTGACAGATCAATGCTGAGAGGTTTTAATGATCACTGAGCTGTTTCCATGCCCCCTGAGGATAATCCACTTGAAAGAGCTTCAGGCCCAGCCTCAAAAACAACACGGTATTTGTGTGTGTGCGCGCAGAAAATAAAATGATCTGTCTAAATGGAGAGTATTTGCGACAGTGCTCATCACATGGTCCCTGCGTGTCCTAGATCTCAGAATTTAGGTGGCCGGCTGTTTGTGTGTCAGTTTGTTTGTGCGTCCTCAGAGAACGAGCTCTGTTGAATGAATCTATTCAGGAAAACAAGCCCCGCTGCCAGGTTCAGAGAAAACAAACTGATCTACCTCTGCATCTTTATTTCCCCTCTTGACCTCTTGTTTTCCAGCCCTGCTCTGCCTCTTATCTGCTCTCCAGTTTCCTTTCCTTCAATTTATCCTTTCCTTCTGCACCTTTTCCTCTTCCCGTCCTCTCTTCACCTTCTTTTCTCCAACTTCTAGGCTGATTAAAAGGTCTTAAAGAGTCAGTGGCCTCCTCCCAAACCAAAAATTCAATATCCTGCATGGTGAATGTCATGTATGGGACAGGGCGGCTGCATTATCCGATCCAGAGTTACAAAGGCTCTGCAAACTGACTGGACATGGCTGGATTAGCAGCTTAACCCCTTGAACTTTTCTCTAAAATTTTCTGTTAAATCTCCCCTTCAGCAGCTTCAAAGTTAGAAAAAAAAATCCCCATTGTACAACAATAATGCATGAATATATTTTGTATCTGCTGGTTGCCACGCCTCATTGACACATTTATATTGAGTGAAATATTCAAACCAAAGATGCCATTGTTTTATGGCTGCAGGATTACATCAAAAAGAAAACATCGAAATATCTTGTGCATCATTATATAAACATTTCCCTGTAACTCCGCAGGACATATTTGGTATCTTTGGAAACCTTGGGATCTCCACTAAAATTGAAAATAAAGTTGTGTGGGTTTGAACAAAGCTCAGCTGCCCAGCATGCGTTTGCAGTGATCAACCCACCGTTGGACTGGCAATGACGCTGGTATTTGTGGGAACAGTGGACGGTGTGAGGATGGTGGTGGAACAAAGGAGATATGAGGTGAAGACTGTTGCCTACATGTAGTTTTGTGGGTGTTCATGCAGTGTTAGAAATGCTGGATTTATCCCAGGCTGGTTTGTGTGTGAGTGTATAGAGGAGCAGGTGGTTGTATTACTGTTGAATAGCACTTAGGGTGGTTTGCGCCTTAGCCAATCCTCATTACAATTGTAGAAGCTGTTAAAACCTTGTATTGGTGGCTACAGCAGATGCAAAGTTGGCTGCAGGATAGAAAAGTCTTACACTACACTGCAAAAAAAAAAAAAAAAGAAAAACCCTCCATCTTAACAAGTCTCACATTCAGTGTTAAAGTCTCGCTCTTCTTAAAACAAGTGAGAAAATATGATGGTGACAAGAGGTAATCTCACTTGTTTCTGATGTGGTTTAACTTGTAATTTTTCTGGGAAGAAGTATAAATATGTTGAGACATGGAAGAATAAGGCAGATCAGCCCACGAATATCAAGAAAATGATGCTTGATGAAAAAAGTTGATTTGCATTCGAAACAAGCGAGGCGTTATTCCAGTGGCAGATTTTTTTTAAATGAAGAAAAACAATATCTTAACACTGAATATGAGACTAAATGACTTATGGTGATTTTTGCAGTGTAGTGTATTTTTGCAGGAGGGCTTCATCCACCAGTGCGGGTTCCAGCTGACATGCTAAGTGCATCCTCAACTCACTACAGAGCCTGGCTGTCCCAAAGGTCCCATTAACCCCCTCATTACTT
>OMLF01037310.1:0-17641 GCA_900302615.1 Holocentrus rufus | reverse complement strand
TGTGTGCGTGCGTGTGAATGTGTGTGAATGTGTGTGAAAGAAAGAGACAGATAGTGTGGGGGAGAGAGAGATGAAGAGCAAAGTAGAGAGTGTGCTCATCAGCATAATCGCAGCTGGCTACAAACACAGACACAGACATACACACACACACTCACAGACACACACTCTCATGCCATCACAGACAAAGCCACCTTTGCTTCATGGCTGATTCTGTGAGAGTTATGGAGTGCTGTTCCCAGTGGATTCAGGGTGTGAATGAAAATCTCATTTCCAACACTAAGCCTCTCCAGTTCAGGGGGACCCACACACAGGGAGGGGGTCCTGGATCTAATCAATCTGTTCCCATATTGGATTGGTAGCCTGCCAAGTGCTGACCAACTGTTTCACATCATGCATCTGAATGAAGTGAGGAAGATATGGAATCGACTATAACATAGAGGAATAATAACATAGAGGATCTGTGTGCTTCTGTCTGTCTCGTCTCCTATAGAGATCACAGTGAATGGAACAACAATATATTTCTGTCTGAATCTCTCAAATCAGAGTGCAGAGTGCATTGGCATGGATATATATGGATATACATATATATATATATACATATATTCAAGCAAGTGCTTTTACACTCTGTGCACATATGAGCATATGCACACACACACTCTGAGTCTCTCTCTAATCTCTGTGTGAACATCAAATAGCCGCCACTTGTCTATATGTAACATTATTTTGGTGCAGACCTCAGTGCGTTCTTATCATTCGCAGCTTCACCTCTCAAACCCCCAGCCTGCCTGCTAGATTGAACAATCTGTTTACCACTCAGCAGGGTGGCAGAAAGACTGCTAGTCACATTCGCACCCACGCAGCTTCAATAATATTATGCAGAAACTGTCAGCTCAGCCCGCCCTTTGTTGACACGTGCATATGCACAAACAGGTATGCACGCACACACACACACGCACACACACACACACAAAGACACTGCATGAATCTGAATGGCAGTTAAAGCATGCCTGTGCACGCACGTACATGGATGTATATGTATCACACAGATGCACAATCATAGTCACAGCTGTGCACATACTATATAAAAATGCACATATACTTGCAAGCAAACACACACACACACCATTAGCTCCTTCACATGCTCTTTAGCTATAGAGAAAACAGCATTAATACATTATGATGGCTGTCTCTTCAGCCTCTGTTACAGTAATTGTCAGTGACCCAACAGGCATGACACCACTCACACTCTCTCATCTGCATGCTTGTTAGCACCAATTAACTGGCTGCATCGGGAAGTACATTAGCTACCATTTGTCAGCAAGTGTTTGGTTTGACAAGTAATTCTTTTCTCAGGTGAATATAAATAATAAATTATAGCTTTGGGTGTCATGCATAATAATAATTATGAATGTTCTGTGCAGCTCAGCTCAGTTTATGCGCGGGTCCGTTTTGTTTAACGGCACTTAATTCATCAAGACTTAGCTCATAAATGCAGATCCAGGATAAAGTGATAAGGTTAGTCACTTTATTATGTTAAATATAAGTTAGAAAAATGGTTATTAACCGTCCTGAATTAACTGCAGGAGACGTGACTCTTTTTACATGCTTGTTCCTCTGCTTGCAGCACTGTTGCTTCATGCAGGATAAATGCTGACAAGATAATAAAGGTGATGGGACGTCCAGAGTCCAATCTATATATGGAGACATTCCACCTGCAAGAATAAGCTACCACCTCCAGAGCACTAAAACTGGGCTAAAATGAGCAGTTGTCAATGGGACTTTTCCATAAAATCATATCTAAATTGTGCACAGGTAAAAGAAGAGAAGATGCATATTTCTGTGCGCTTAGATAAATTAAATCTGGAACCATTTAGAGGAAAAAAATGTTTTTCTCCCCCTCTAGTTATGCAACCAGTCAACATCACATAGCCTGAATGCAAGTGGAAATCTTCTGAAATTGCCATAATTTTACAGCCATCGATTTCCTGTCAGCTTATAATTATGTTTCCATTATAAATATTGGGCAGTGTAGCAATGACAGTAATAGTTCAGTTATTCAAAAATATTTGCAGCAGTGATGATCATTTTATGACATTTAGCCCCATTGACCGCCATATATCCTCCTCTATTTAGCCAGTGCTCACCACTGCCCCCGATGCCCATAAGACTGCACTTTTCTGTCTCACAGTCGATGGCCGTGGTTCAGCTTTCTCTCTCTGTCGGCTTTGGCACTTCTCTACCGGCTACACCTCGACTATCCAGTGTGTTTGTGTGCAATATCCCTGATAATATGAGCCAGTTACAGGCTCAGAGGGCTGGAAGTCACTCAGCTGATTGGTGTTTTTGTTGTTACACAGCTCTTATATCACCACAAGCTTCTTCATCTGTGGCCAGTATAACCGCTGCTTGTTTTTATTAAAGCTGTGAAATGGAATTAGACGGCTGCTATAGCTGCGGACAGCGTTTTCAGCCCTCCCCGCCCCGTCTCGAAATCTTATTCTTTTATAAACGGCCTCAGCAGCCCCCGAGGCGCTTTCCATCATGGCTGCTCACAGGTCACCCGGTGCCTGTGACTGTGGGCTTATTTTACAGTTAATATCTCCATTGTTTCTGTGTTTGTGTGTGTGGGGGTGTGGGTGTGTAGGCATCTGTTTGAATTCACATTTTTTTCCTTCCATTTCGTGTCTGATTGCGCGTCTGCAGCATGTGTGGGTATATGTGTGTGTGTGTGTGTGTATGTGTGATATCACTTACGATAAATGGGTCCCAGTGGAAAACAGAAGCGACAGCAGTAGCAGTGTATATTTTCTCTGTTTTGTTGTCCCTGTACATATGAGTAATGCCTTGCTGTAAGTGGTAAAAACAGCAAAACAGCAAAAAAACTTCACTGTGATAAAGCTGCAGTCGGCTCAGTGTCACAGGAAGCCTCTCCATTTCACAGCACGTTCATTTCAAACAAAAAAACACATTTTGGTAAAGACGGGCATTGTCTGCTTTGTCTGCATGTTAGAGTGATGTGAAAACCGCTCCGTGCTGCTTGAACATTACTATAGCCACATTAATCATAATATTTAATTGATCTTTGAGATAAATGAGCTTTTTGCTTGCCAACATTCTCAGGGAGATCACAGGTGAAGCTCAGACAGCCTTCTGGTGCATGTTGCATCCAACATGGGAAGTATGAGCTTCCAACCTGAGTGGCGTTCAGGTGCTCTGGTTGAAAATATCAGGCAGCACCAAGATGAATAGTGTTGGAAAGGTGCAAAGCAACCATTTTTGCAGTCCTGAACTCAGAAACTATCAATATTTCCAAATTTCCCTCTTGTAATTACAAGTTTGAGGGGAGTGTTCGTGTCTTATTAACCCATAAATATGCTAAATAAGTTTCCAACTTGCACTTGAAGGCACGGTCTCCTACAGTGCAGCACTGTGGATCAGAGATTCAGTGTCTTGTTTAAGGACACGTCAGCAGTGCAGATGTCTGAGGTTTGAACCCATGTTGCCCAGCTGACAGTCTTCCTAATCTCTGTAATCTGGACTATCACGTTTACTTGATGGATGGTGATGTTGAATCGTTACAATTTTTTTTTTTTTTAATTAACATTCACTTGTGTAAAACCCCTAAATTTCCCAGACTAGCATAATGTGGTTATGCAAGTTAAATGTTTGAAATATGAGGTTTTTTTTCTATCCTTGTGCAGTGATAGCAATGGATTAGTATTCTGAGATGAATCATGTGTTGACAATGGATGACATTGGCGTCACGTATTATTCAATCTGCTTTACCTGATAGCCGGTCTGGTAGGAAGGCCATTAATCATGTGCTCTGTCACACTTAGCAATAAAGATGGCGCAGGCGTCCAGTCAAACAGACATATCTCCCTGGATTTACTATCAAAACATCACATGGATTTATTATTGAACCATTTTTTATCTCCTCCTCTCCTCCTCCTACTCTGCCTCCTCTCCGCATTTACACGTTTGACATTCAGGCATTTAGACGAGTTGTAGAACATTGTGCGCACAGCTCAACAGTAGAATTTCCTGTTTTTTTTTTCATGGCAATCAATACTACAGAGTGCAAAAGTCAAAGCTGCACCGCTGAAAAGATAAATGTTGCAAATATTCCTGTCTCCCTGGAGTGACCGTGTAATGATGCTCTCCTCCTTCCCCCCCCTCTCCTCCCGCCAGAGCCCCACTTCATCTCGGCCTACGACATCGGCTTGTTCACCTTCTTCTTCCTGAGGGAGAACGCCGTGGAGCACGACTGCGGCAAGACGGTCTATTCCCGGGTGGCGCGAGTCTGCAAGAACGACATCGGCGGGCGGTTCCTCCTGGAGGACACGTGGACCACGTTCATGAAGGCGAGGCTCAACTGCTCGCGCTCCGGAGAAATCCCCTTCTACTACAACGAGCTCCAGAGCACCTTCTACCTGCCGGAGCAAGACCTCATCTACGGCATTTTCACCACGAATGTGTGAGTGATGCAAGCAGAGATGCATGGGTGGAACACCTGCACACATGAAGGCTTTCATTGCATACGGTTGTTGATTTTGGGAGGAAACAAGTAAAGTTTTCCTCTTTACCTGTTAACCCTTTTCTTGACTTTTTGCTGTCAGTCTTTATGTAAGAGAACATCTTGTGGGAATCTCATCACGGAGCCAAACTCTTCCATACACACATTTTAAATACTCGATTTGAATCAGAAATGAGAGATGGGAGACCACTTGAATGCAGCATTTATTTTCAAAGAATGGGCGCGTATAGAGGCAGGGAACACAAAAACGTGGCTCATATCCAGTCCACGCAGGCAGTGTGTTTCCTCGGGCTGCATCAAGCAGGTAAGTCATTTCATGTCACATGTCCCGCCTCAGCTTTCTTATGTTCCCTGCCTCTCTGTGCGCCCATAATATCCGCTTATTTGAGAGAATTTAAATTTTGAAAGTGAAAAAAAATTTAAAAGTGGTCCCTTATCTCATTTTTAATTCATATTTTTGGCCTTTTGGGAGTGCCAGCTCCCACCAATTACTATTAAATACTCTTTCTGCACCACGTATTATTCACTAACAGCACTGAATCCAAATGATCCCAGGTTCTCCAGCTCGGGACACACACACACACACACACACACAAACATTTCACTTAGACAGGCATATAGATCCCACCGCACTTAATAAATGTTATTTGTGAAGTGGCACTTACATGTAGCAGTAGCTCGTTATACTACCAGTAACATTATTTTTCTTTTAAAAAATTTTTTTGATAAACTTTGAATGATCTTGGTGACCCGATCAAGAACCCATATTCGGTGTTTTTTCCATCCTTTTACTCAATAAAATAAAGTATAGGGAATTCTTCCATCCAGAGAAAGCAAACTTCTCTGCCATTTCAACTAAATTACCTCTGTGGGAGGAGGAAGACATCTAGTTATGAGGAAAAAGAATCAGAGTTGGATATAGTTTGGAGATAATTCATCTTCAGTCTGCTATTTAGAAGGAATCATAACAAAAGAAATGGCTTCTTTTATTGCTTTAATATAACTACTGAAATAAAAGCAGAGATTTGTTACATTTTACTGGGAGAAGTCATACTTTTACTGTACTCATTAAAGGGTTACCACCCAGCGCTGCCCCCGCCGCTGAATAGGTGGGATGAGCAACTCCATCAAAAGGAGCTGCAGCTCTTTTGAAGGCTCCTCTCGGCGAGAATGAATTTCGTGGGAAACAGTGACAGACGCGCCACAACACTTCAACTCGCCTTGCACTTCTTTTCATTAGCCCCTCCAAAGTCATCACGACACAAGTTCTGCCGCCCCAGTGCCTTCCTACCTATCTGTAGTGCGAGGAGGAGAGGGAGAGCGAGGCAGAGTTTTTCAGAGTTTAGAGCTCCCCGCTGCTGCTAATGATCAGCATGGATGCAGACAGCCCTGAGCCAGGCTGCCTGTGTGCTGTCTGACTCATGCACCCTCCAGTGTTCAATTGCTCCAGGTGGGGGTGTCACACACTTCATTAGAAGGCGGAAAGACAGAGAGTGAATGTGCATGGATCTGGGACCTTGTTATTTTTTTATGTTCAGTAAAAGAGTAATTGCATCGCCTTATTGCATGTAGAATATAATGAGAACAGAATGCAGAGGGAGGCTGACAAATAGGGGAGGAGGGATGCAAAGTTACGTGATCATGCAGCCTAGAGTTTGCAGCCTGAGGGGATTTTGCAGAATGAGGATATATTAAAGTGACCTTAGACGGTTTAGTCAATATTTGTGAGCAGAAGCAGCAGCCCTCTCCAAAAGCTGCAAACCAGAGAACCTGTGACAGTCGGCGATAGTGTTTCTTGTTTGCATAATTACAGAGCTACAAAAGCAGCCCTGAGCTGTTAGCATGTTTTGAGGTTTTTAGCTGTTTTAGCAAAGTAACTCGTTTAAGGTTGTGAATCAAGCGGGCAAAAAAGCACAGATATTAAAGGAATGCTTCACCCAAAAAACAATATATTTATTTGTGTCATTATCTCACCTCGAGTTGTCTTTTACAGAAGACAGGGACATGCAGCAATGGAGTTGATTAGCAGCAGTGACAAACAGCAAAACGGATATGAAAATGTCTGTTTCGAATTCTCAAACGCTTTGTGCAGCATCATCCAAATCTTGGCAACAAGGACTGGCACATGCTCTGGTGGTTCAGCAACAGGAATGCTCCTATTTTGTGATTTTTTTTAGCAAAAGCATGTTGATTTGGGATGTACTGAATATACAAATGGAGAGTCAAGACTTGGATTATGCTGCATGAATAGTTTTATATATCCTTTCTTGCTGCTCTTTTTTGAAATCTCTTATCAGCTCCATTCTAACAGATATTTTAGACTCAGGGTGAGTAAATAATACAGAACATATAGTTTTTGGGTGAAATATCCCTTTAAGACTCTGTATGAATTCTGGTTTAAAGCAGATGGCCGGTCTAAAAGCCTGTGGTGGCACTGCATTTGTGCAGAGTGATGCTGTTTTATACTTTATGCAAGTGTGTGTGTGTGTGTGTGTATGTGTGTGTGTGTGTGTGTGTGTGCATGCATGTCGTCAAGCACAGTCGTTGGTATTCAGATGTATTCTGTGTTCCGTCAAGGGAGAAGTTGAATCCTGCCTCTCACCTTCTGCTCTCTCACCTGTTAAGCTGCCAGCAGTTGCCACCACATGGCTGCTTTCCATCAGCCTGCAGCCATCTTTAGGAGAGAGGAGGCAGCAAGGAGAGAGAGAGAGAGAGAGAGTGGGAGAGATGGAGAAAAGGATGAGTCGGTGGGGGGAGGGAGAGAGAGGAAGAGCAGGAGACAAACAGTGAGAGGGCGGTGGAGAGAATGGGAAAGGTAATGAGAAAAACCCGAGCGAGCTCCAAGCTTTTGTCTGGGCTCCTTTTGGTGCGTCCTTCCTTGCCCCTTTCTGAACCAAACCCTCGGTTCCGCCTCCAAAACTGTCCTTCCCACCGGGGCTGGATATGGTAATGCAATCACCACAAACACTGTCTCCATCTGTCTGGCCTAAATTGAACAGGCTCACAGCTGCTCCCAGGAGTTTGGGGCCGTAAAACAGAACGGGAGAGTTGGAACAGAGTACTTATCCTCTCTGTCTGTTCACGATCTGGGCTAGGTCTCAGCGGTGTAGGGTGCCTTCCTCTCTCTCCCCCTCTCTCTCTCTCTCTCCTTCTCTGTGCTCTCCCCCTTTTATTCCCGACCACATTCCACTAATGGCTCGGTTGGCTTCCTGCATATTGCTTTTACCCATCCGTTGTCTCTTCAGATGACTGAGTGCAGAAGAGACGGATGAGGAAAGCAAGGGAAGTGACTCCACTGTAATTTCATTGAGACGTTCTCCGGCTAACTGAGCCCGTCTAGCAGTAACAGAAGGTTTTAGCATTCAATCAGAGTAGGGACACTTAAAACCTCCGAGCACGACCGGGCCTTTTAATTAACTCCGGGCCCTTATTGGCAGGGTCACTCTGTCACGGCGGTGTGGCTCCGACAGCGGGGGAGATTCTCCTGTTGAGGTTGGGTGGCTAACCTATCATCGCGAGCTAATGATGAACCTGTCTCCTCTGTATCTGGATGATTTCACCCAGAGTGTAATCGAATCCACTCCTTCACCAGCTTTTGGAGGGTCTTGAGAGGGGCAGGGTCCTTATTTAGTCTCATATTCGGTCTTAAAATCTGGTCTCTCTTTAAATAAGATTTTAAAGCAAGGCAGAGGATGAGATGAAAGTTTAACGATCCCAGTGTGAAAATTGGGCTGTTAGAAACTGCAAATAGTAGAATGCAAAGAAAAACAAGATCAACGAGAATAGATCAAATGGGGGTTATGTAAACACGCTCAACCAGCAGTTTCCCAACTAGAACATAAGTGCAAATGTTTATCCTAAGATGCTCCGTAGTCTCATTTTCAGTCTTGTTTTAAGGCAAAAAAAATCTGCCAGTGGGACGAGATAATCCCAGTTTTTCCAATACAGTCTGATTTGTTTCAGGAATTTCTTCTGGGAACAAAACAATAAGGCAGATGAGTCCATTAGTATCAAGAAAATGACTATTGATTCATGAAAATTCTGGAAACAAGTTGATTAGCATTGATAAGCAAATGGGATTATCTCTTCTCAATAGCAGATTTTTTTTTCTCACCAAGAATAATTCAACAAAATTATTAATACTGACTATGTGACTAAATGACTTAAAATTTTTGTAGTGTACCCTGTAATCCCCAGACATGTTCAGGGGTTTACATGAGCATGAATGCACCAAATCCCTGCCACACACACACACACACACACACACACACATGTTTAACTTGGCACACACACGGAAAACACCTAGGAATTGCAAAACCCTGCTTAAAAAAAATGTGACTGACTCCGAGTGTGATCAGATTTGACGTGGGTGATAAATGATATGCTGGGCAGCCGTGGGAAGCGAGGCCCATAACTTTCTGCAATATTTCAGATTTTACACAACTGGCTCTTCCCATCATATCAACTCACTGACATCAAATCCACCTTGAAATGAACTGCGGGCCCCCAGTGGCAGGTTGGGCCTGCTCTGAATACAATTTGACAGAATTCGCCACCAGTGCATCAGCGGGTTTATTATTCATTTCACAGAAAATCCTTCAGTTTGAACGCACTACTTGCAGCTTGTTTGACTTCACTTGACCAGAACAAGCCACTGTCATCGATTTTACTCACTTCAAGCCTGTTGGCACTTCGTTGAAAACTTTATGAAAACCAGCAAATCAAGCGAATCTCTCATGGACTCAGGCGACACTTATAGTCCAATCAAATCCAGCCCCTTAAATGGTTTACAGTGCCATAACCATCAGTGGGCGACGCGCTTCTTCAAAACACCTGGCTCTCCGTGCAACCTATTGAACCTGCAGCATTGTTTATTGTTTATTGTGAAGGCACTGCTGACTCGGCGTGGCCCTGAATGTGACTGTTTGAGGCCAAAGCTGTTGCTTTTGCTGGCGTATTGTGCTGTATAAAAATATGGATAATCCTGGTAGCTTAGGTTCAATTTCTGGTCCCTGCAGCCGCGCAGGTCTGCTGAGTCGGCCCTTTTCCATTTCTGCTGCGGTGTGGGTATTCACTGGGGTTGAAACATTGGCCTTAATGTAGCTGTTCTTTTTTTCTTATGAAAGGAGGTTAGATGCATTAGCTAAAAACAGGTGGCCTCCGCTCTGCCACTGTGAGTGTGTTTGTGTGTGCATTTCCGTGCACTGCAAAAAAAATGTCAGTCTTAATAAGTAATTCAGTCTCATATTCAGTCTTGGAGATAATCCCACTTGTTTCCAATGCTGATCGATTTATTTTTTATTTATATATTTTTTACACATTTTTCTTTGGGCTCTAATGGGCTCATCTGCCTCATCCTGTCTTGTCTCAATATGTTTATAGTTGTTCCTCGAAAAACAAGAAAACAGTGGAAACAAGTGGGATTATCTCTCTCCACTGGCAGATTTTTTCACTTGTTTAGATTTTAAGACTGAATATGAGACTAAATGATTTCATAAGATGGACATTTTTTGCAGTGGACCCTTCCCCTCCCAGATGCAAGACTGGAGATTATTCAATGGGGATTATTTGCAGTGTGTGTTGCATGCATGTGCAAATATGTACTTTTGTGAGTGCATGCTGTCCATCGGTATGTGCACATCTGCTTGAATGCATGTATCAGTAGCTATACCGGCATCCGGTTTATTAAGATAGGGCATCTAGTGAGAGGCAAAACATCCACTTTCATTTCCCAGATAGACTCACTGGTGCTCTGATCTGTACTGATTGCGGCGTGCAGACAGGCAGGCTATCACCCAGCAGGGGTGAGGAGTCCACATGCCTTTCAGTACCACTCACTGAGCCGGGCATCCGACTCACTTCTGGGGAAACTGCCGTGTCATCTGCAGCACTCTACCCTGCTCGGCTGATTGGATGGCTGGGTAAAAAATATAAAGGACAGTGTGACTGAGGATTAGGGCCCCATCCCTATGTTCCCTGTCCTCTGCTTATAGCCTTCAGTTAAAGTGAGAGAGGTGGAAAAAAAAGGGGAGAGCGAGAAAAGATGGAGAACGAGCCTCGTCAAGGTCCTCCTGTCTCTTCCCTCTCGCTCTCTATCGATCCTCACCTCCTTTCTGTCTCATTTTTGAAGATGAAAGGCACACAGCGACACGCCGGATAAGATTATAAGACTCCGGTTGCCTGACCAGAGGGACACACTGAGCGCGGGCGGCGCTAACTTCACGTCTCACTGGGAAATCCAAAGCCTCGTGGGATATGAAGTCTTGATAAAGAGGTGCGAGGGAATTAGCTCTTGATACGGAGAAATAGAGAGGTTGATGGGACCGGGTCTCCTAAAATGAAACATGAAATTGTGAAGCATTTCAGGGCAAGAGGAGGACGACAAGAATAGACTGCTGGGTTGAGATGAATCACTTGAAGGAGCTGGCTAACCTTTCACTCATAATAAAAGTGATCATCATGGTGCTGGGCCTCGGAGAGCGGCAGAGCAACAGCAGCAAACAGCATACCAGATGTCAAACAGCTTTTCACTCATTTTCCCCGGCTTTTAAACAGGCTCAAAACATACGGGTTGCATCCATTAGTGTGATAGACTGAACTCCTTTCAGTCCTCCCCTTTCTCTCTGTTCTCTTGGCATTATGCGCTGCAACTCACCAGCATAAACTTTCTAAGTAGATTTCACACAATCTGGACGTTGTCAGGCTTTCTCAGGCTGGGGCTAGAACCACAAACCCACAGTTTAGCTCCCTATTGTGTCAAACTATGTGTGTGTGTATGTGCATGTGTGTGAAAATGTGGTTGTGGCTGCAGCACGGTTATTTCAGCTCATTTGCCTGTGGTTTCCCACATTTGGGGTTTGGTTGCTGCCGGTTTCGCCACAGCCCTCGCTCTGCCTCACACGCCGTCTTTCTCTGCCTTCTCTGTCAGTCTCGTTGCCACCAGCGCCATTGACAAAAAGAAAAAGAGAAAAAAAAAAAAAAAACAGCCTTTTGCTCAAGTGTGAAGGCTTGTCTTCCCCAGCCTGCTACACAGTCAATGAGCCACCTGTTACGCTTCCTCGTTGTTCAGCCGGAGCTCATTTGGAGACGTACAGTACCGCACAGCCCTGAAATACTGAAAGAGCGCGGTACTGTTCTCACATTTCTGAATGAGACCTCCAGGAAGGTAGTATGCAAAACAAAAAGCAACAAAAGCGCTCATTACGGACAGCTAGAGCAGGCTTAGACTCACCCTTAACGGGAAAGCATGAACATTACAGCCAGAGGAGGATAATAGGAAGGACGATCTCACATGCAGGAGACTTAAAGCTGCAGTACGGAACTTTTACACATAAATAAATGTTGATTATGTTCTGTGTAATGCTACACGAGTTCACATGATGATTAACCTGTCACCCAATAATAAATCTCCCTGTATTTTTTATTACTGTCAATATTGCAGAGCTGGTGTCTGTGTTGATTCCTGCACTGGTGCCCAGTTGACCTGTAGTGATGCGTTTTACATCAACCACACTTCACAAGTTCTGCTGGAATTGTGAATTTGAAATCATATTATGGCTAATTACCTCATTTTATGACTCAGTGACTTTCTCAATTTTGTATTTACTCCTGTTGTCTTTTGCTTGTTAAGATTGAAAGTAACCTGAAGTGTATTTTTCAAGCAGCGTTTAATTTGCTTCCACAAGAGGGAGACAAATCACACAAAACTGGAAAGTTCCGCACTGCAGGTTTAAAGTCGCAGTGAGAGTAAAAATAAAATGCAAAATAATATTTTCAACTTGTTAGTCAATGCCTATTAAACAATGAGTGCTACTCCATTTTTATTTTTTAATTTAATATCATAATCATATATCAAAATTACCTTAAGATTATGACCGTTTTTTGGGTCCTATAGTCATTGAAGTAAATTATGGACAGGCAAACAAATCAGGAGAAAAGTGATTTTGTTGCAGCCCTGCTCTGTTTCACCTAACTGTGATGTGTTGGCGCTCCCTGCTGCAGAGACGCTGTTAGGCACAAAAGCAACAAAACAAAAAAGCCGGCCGCATCCACTTAGGAGACAGGAAGTCCATGCCATTTCCATTCCAGTTGTAATGCATCATCTGCCTTTATTCGAGTCTCTTTGATAAAATTCCCTTTCTCTCCTAAACTGATTTCCCATTGGTTTTCACTTTTGAAGGAAGACCGCTTTGAAACAGATGTACGCCAAATGATGGAAGCAAGAGGCTCTCAAATGCTGTTTCATTGTGACTTTGATAGCCACACATTGAGGCCAAACCTCATCACTCAGCTTGCCGAGTCCTGTCATGCATTTTGCAGAACCTTGTCAATCTCAAGTTTTTGAGTCCCAGTCCTTCACTGATTTCTGCCCCAGATTTCATCGAAAAGATGCTGATCTATCTCACAAAGTATCATTAAGGCCGTCAGTGTCTGTCTTTCTTTCTTTTTTTTTTTATCGGTCTCTCTCACTTTGGCTCTCTGGCTTTTTCTTCCCCCTCTCGGTCTATCTCTGCCTCCCCATTGTGTTATCAGTCAGTCTCTTCTCGCTGATGGTTTATCGGCGTCCTGGAAGCCAAGCCAAGGCAGCAGTCAGTTGATTGTGCAGTAAAAGTCTGATGAGTGCGGGGTGCTTGGTGGTTTGGAGGGGGCAGAAAGCAGCCAGAGCTAGCAGGCAGTTAAGAAACTCATTACGTTACAGCACATTATGGGCCTGAGCAGCAGAGAATAGCCTCACGATAATAACTTTACCCACACTGCCAGTTTCGCCGGGGTTTACTCTCCTATGTGACACCTGTGAGGTAGCTCGTGTGTTTGCGCACGTAATCTGGGCAATTCTGCCTCCCCATATCCTCGGCTTAATACCGTCCATTCTCTGTGCGGTGCTGATAGTATAGCCTAGCCTCCAGCCAAAGCAAGCCTGCAATGTAGCACCTGTTTAGTGCAGGTGTAAATGATGGGATTTCCATAAAGAGGATAGAACACGTGGATTAGTTTTATTGCACAGACAGACACTGCTGATTTCTGATATGGCTTCACATTTACCGGCAACGTGTTAACTGTTATGGATATTGTTGAAATAATGCCATCCTCTTCTCCCCTCCTCCCTTTGCTGTTTTCTCCCTTCCTCCTGCTCTTGATTCTCCCCGCTTCTCCCTTATCCCCCCCTTGCTTCCTCCCCTGTCTGTCCGTCTCTCCGTCTAAAGCAACAGCATAGCAGCGTCTGCAGTGTGTGCCTTCAACCTGAGCGCCATCACCCAGGCCTTCAACGGGCCCTTCCGCTCCCAGGAGAACCCCCGCTCCACCTGGCTTCCCACGCCAAACCCCATTCACAACTTCCAGGTAGGTTTAACCCCGCCTGACCTCGTCCACAGTGCTGTAAACTCTCCTAACTCCAGCGCAGACATCTTGGTTGGTCTAACATGATTCAGCCCCTGGCGAACAACCACAGAATGATGCCAAATTATTGACTGGGGGAAATCTGGAGGCAGTAAAGAGTTATTTCACAAGATGTGGATGAAAGGTCTGGGCTCGAACAATATGAGACACAAAAATGCATCATAAAGAGGAAATAAACTGGCATGACACTTGTTTTATTGAAGAATATGTCGCTGTTTATTAAGACATGTTGTTTCAGCCTGAGGGCTTCATCAGATATATATTGAATATAAATTTGCTGCTTATTTCACAAGCAATGAATATAAAAACGATGATAAACTAAACCAAAATGTGGAGTTTTTCCACTTTCCTTCAAGGTAACCCATTGAGTTTTCATTGCAAACACACTCGATTTTTGTTTATATTCCAAATTTCCCCCCAAAACACATTGTGTGTGTCCTTGAGGCCTAATTAAGATCTTGAATGCATTTCCTACGTCAAAAGACATTTACAAAGCCTTATTTTGGAAGATTTTGAAAGTTGCATTGTTCATATCAGCGTGTGCAGGCCGAATATGTGTCTCGTCATCCCCCAGAAACCATTTACAGCTCCTAACTCCAATCGCAACCTAACGTTACCGTAAAATCAATGTCTCATCTCTCCACATCTGTCCAAATGAGCCAGGAGGCCACAATCCAAAGTTCAGCTCGGCGGCCCAAGTCGAGTTTTAAAAAGAGCTGTCGTTTCATATTTATTCTTCTACAGCGTGTCATTTCGCCGGCATACTGTCGCAGCTCGACGGCGGTGGTCACTTCACAATCGCTTTTATGGGTTTGTTGGCCTGAAAAAGTTGCAATTATTGAGAAGAGAATGGAAATTGAAACGACCGAGCCAGAAACAGAGCACTGATTTAATCAATGCAACAGTGACCGTGTGTGTTAAGTACTTTTCATTGTGTGGCTCCTGTGTAACACACACTCAGGTAGCACACGCACACAGAAACACACACAGACAAATTTTTATTTCTTTCTTTCTCTCTTTCTTTCTTTCTTTCTTGCTTCCCCTCCTTTTCCACATTTTCCTTTCCCCTCTCTGTGCTCTGCCCTCCCTCCTCTCGTCCCTTCAGTGTGGCACCATAGATGACGAAGGTCCCAACGAAGGTCTGACCGAGCGCAGCCTGCAGGACGCCCAGCGGCTCTACCTGATGAACGACGTGGTCCAGCCGGTGTCTGTGGACCCGCTGGTCATGCAGGACGACGTGCGCTTCTCCAACCTGGTGGTGGACATCGTTCAGGGCATGGACACCCTCTATCACGTCATGTACATCGGCACGGGTCAGTAGAAAAGCGGAGAATAAAAGCTGGTGCCTTGTTTTTTTTGTTTTTTTTTAGCACACTGCCTGGAGACATGAATCCTGTGTGCTTCTTGTGCCCTGAATGTTCAGAGAAGCTTTGAGGAGGTGGCACACTTTGAAAAGCTATCTAGAAGCAGCAACGCTCCAGTGAGCAGCCTCCTGTATTGCAGAGGATAAGATAAAAGTTTAATGATCCCTGTGTGAAAATTGGGCTGTTACAAACTGCAAATAGTAAAATGCAAAGAAAAACAGAAGATCAACAAGAATCGATCAAATGGGGGTTGTGTAAACACACTCAGCCAGCAGCCTCCAAACGAGAACTAAATATGCAAATGTTAGGATGCAAACGTTAAGATGAGAACACGTTCATCCTAAGACGCTTCTTTCATTTTGCCGTCCCACACTGCAAACAGCCTCCATCTTCACAAGTCATTTAGTCTCATTCAGTCTTAAAATCTTGTTTTCCAAGTGAAAAAATCTTCCAGTGGGATGAGATAGTCCCACTTATTTCCAATGCAGTTTCACTTGTTTCAGTAATTTTAGTATAAATTTATCAAAACAAGGCAGATCAGTGCACTAGTATCAAAAAAATGACACTTGATTTAAGAAAATTCTGCAAACAAGTTGATTTTTTTAGATTTTTTTATCTTGTTTTAATGAAAACAATATTTGAAGACTGAATATCAAATACTTCATAACAAAGATACTAGCTAGCACAGATAGATCACACACCAAATAAACAATGCATATATGGACAAAACTGGGTACCTTACCCATTGCCCTTGTAATAACATTAACTATAAAGACACATGATGGAATTGGAAAGGTCACTGATCCCTTACTACACATTGTGCTGGAAGTGGAAAGACCAAATCAGACAGACAGTGGCGTACGTGTTGCCTGGAAACATACCATGGATCAGCCAGAAATACACATCAAGCAGAGCAGCAGAAGTCACTGGTTTAAAGCGAGCAGACCTGCAGCTCAGGTTGTTTACAGTGCATCTGCCACATGTCCGCTACACCTAGTTATTTATGTCTGTGCATGGATGTGATGAATAATTTTCCATAAAGCCCTCACCTCTTTGATGTCTTTTTTTTTTCCTTGGCTCTCTTGTCCAATCAGAATACGGCACCATCTTGAAGGCTCTGGCCACAACCAATAAGAGCCTTCAGGGCTGTTACCTGGAGGAGATGGAGCTCCTCCCGCCGGGCGTGCGCGAGCCCATCCTGAGCCTGCAGATCCTGCACAGCGACAGGTCGCTGTTCGTGGGGCTCAACAACCGAGTGGTGAAGATCCCCCTCGAGCGCTGCTCCACCTACAGAACTGAGATGTGAGTACGGCATATCAGCGCGCCGGGTGGAAAACCTCCTCTGATTGATGTGTGACTTCATGAGTAACGTGATGAGGCTGCCTCCACTTTCTAGAAGCGGCCATGCAGTATACACTATCTACATTTTATTGTTCATTTTATGCCTTTTGGCAGTAGATTCGTTTGAACCTGGTTGGTCCTCCATTGAAAGTAATTATCTGTCCCCGACTAGGATTAATATGTCTGGAAGACCTCGCCTATAATCATTAAAGTCCTTATGGAACCAGACAAATGACCAGGGTGGTATCTGCTAGCTAGAGGAAATTAATTTGTTGTGCTGTTTTTTTCTGTAATGAAGCGCTGCATAATATAAAGCAAGCACTGCTTTGACTGTTTGCGTCTGAATCAGAGGATAAACAAGAAATGTGTGCGAGGCTATCTTGTTCGGCGCTGGAGAAGTTTCTCTGCGGGCACGCTTGTGTGTTTGCATGCATGTGTGTGTGCGTGTGTGTTAGAACGAGCTACAAAGGCAGAGAGAGAGAGAGAGGGTGCAGAGAGTCCTTTTGCTCTGCCATCTCCAGCTTCAGTGTTATTCATGTGAAAATCTCCGTCTCGAGGGTGAGGGCGAGTAGAAAAGCTCACTGGCTGTTTGTCCAACCTTCTGCATCTCATCAGCGCTCTCAATCAGCTACCTCTGCTGGGCACCACAGTCCTTCAAAGTCAACCTCATTTTAGCATACAAATGGCTTGATGCTTTGTTCAGTCGGTGAGCAGCGTGCATGTGTGTGTGTGTGTGTGTGTGTGTGTGTTTGTGCGTGCATGAAGGGCAATCTACCCTGTTTGTGTGATTTGTGTGTGGGCTGGTGCTTGCGAGGGTTCTCATTTGCACACTGCTTGATGAGTCAGCGCGCTATTTCTCCTAACTCCGGTTCTCCAACGCTCACACACACACAAGGAGCACGCAACCCAGGTGGGGAAGTCAGTGCATACAAAAAGATGTGGGTGAGGAATGTGTGTGTGTGTATGAGACAGAGAGAAAGTGAGACAGAAAAGAGGAGAGCGA
>OMLF01037304.1:14997-32235 GCA_900302615.1 Holocentrus rufus | reverse complement strand
AAGGGTCGAAATGATTGGTGAATTAAGTCTAAAAGAACACTAAGTTCTTATTTCATCTGCCTGGCTGCTGCTAATACACACACACACACACACACACACACACACACACACACACACACACACACACAGGACCAGGAACTGAACCAACAAGTCACAGTCATCTCTCAGTCTTAAGACCAGTGACCCTGTCCTCCCATCCACAGCACAGCCTCCTTCCATCTTCTGACTCAAACAGATAGCAAGTCAGGAAATTAAAAAGCGGCATAGTGAGTGAGAGGTGGGTGCTTTGCCACAAACAGATAAAGCTTGGCTTTATCAGAGCTATGATATGAGTCCCCAGCAACAGAAAAATGCAATAAAGCAACAACAGGAAGAGTGCATGGAAGCAGGTCTATAATTAGACTGTGGTGTTTGCCAGGGAGAAACACCGTAGCAGGTGGAGACGGCAGCTGTATGTTTTTGGTGAAGTGATGCAGTGGTCAGTGCGTGTCTGTCTCTCTGCATGTGTCTGACTGTTTACCTGTTGCCTCTCAGACTGTTAAAGCCTCAGGGATGAAGAAAGTGATTCCTGGTCAGACTGGGAGGGTCACATGGTGGCTTCAGTCAGAGATCAGATCTCAAACAGGAGTCATAGTATAGTGTAAGAGTAGATCCATTCATAGAGTCAATAGAAAATAAGTACATAGCAAAATAAATACGCCACACAGTAAACAAACAAATATTTAGTTAAAAAATTATTTAGAATATTACTAAAAAATCTACATTATGATATAGTCCAAGTCAGGTAGCGAGTCAGCGAGTCAGCTAGTCTACCTCATCTCCTAAAACGAATCTTGTTTAAAAAAAAAAAAAAGAAATCCAAGACATGCATTTCAAATACACCATCTCATGGTCAAATACAACATCTGATTACCGTGAAATACATGATACATTGTGTAAATAGGACAGCTTCTGGGTTGCTGTAAGGTTTATTTTTTTACTTTGACGGAGCTAGACTAGCTGACTCCAAGTCTTTATGCTAAGCTAACATGAAATGGTAACCATTGGAACCAAAGCAGTGGAGTTGAAAATGGTATCGAAAATCTTGTCTCAGTCTGGGTAAGATGGCAAAAGGGGATATTGATAGATTAACAGTTAAAATAATTATTCGTTACAGCCCAAAGAGAAATGTGTAAAAAGTAAAATTGTCTCCACTTTGCGAAATGCAAGGCACTCGAGAGCAGTAGTGGCCAGCTGACCACAGCTTCACCTCTCCTCCGTTCACTCCACAGATGTCCTGAACGATGCTATCTTCGACGAAGACCATGACGAGATGGTGATTGTCAAAGATATCGACATGTTCTCCATGTGCGAGCATCACCTGGTGCCCATCTTCGGCAGGGTAAGAGACACACTCTCATGTTCTTTTGGTCCAAAATCACCCATCGCATCACTCAAACATCATCCTTCCTGCAGACTTTGCATGCAGTCCACTCACCTGCTCCTTTCTTCTATTTTCCAACTCCTTCTTTACTCCCAAGACAAACATCCTAATGAACCTCACTACACCACCACCAGTGTACCTGTTCAGCAGAATCTGGCATTAGTTCAACCTGCATTTTGATGGACACATGCCAGTTTTCTATCAGCAGACAAGCCTGTTTGTTCAAGTCACAAGGAAACAGCATTTTCAGATTAAAACATGATATTGGCTCAGGACATCACGTGGAGAGAGATCGTTCAAAAGTGGACAGGCTGGACCAGAACATGGAAAGCCTGCTGCACATTGGATGTAGTTTTTGGAGTAATCCACTGAAGTGTTTTGTGTAGTCTTTTACTTTTTCTGAAAAGAATAAGATCAGTAACCAGAGATTTGAAATGGAATTACAGGAGTTCATTTTTGGGGGATTTAACTGCTGCTCAATAGGATTTGAAGAATCGGCAAATAAGGTGAAAATTTCATTTAACTGACTTTGAACATCTGCTCCAAGCTGATCTGTTGTGAGCAAATTACTGTTTCTCAGCCTTTCTAGGCTTGTGACCTTCAAAAACCAAACCTTGTTGCAGGCATAAATATGCGGAATGGTGAACTTTGACGCCAAACACTGATGCTCATTTTCACTTGATTATTAGAAGAATTCTAGAGGTTCTTAAAATTCTAAAAAAAAACAAAAAAAAACACCATTCATCACAAATCTTGCAGTATGATAATAACTTTGTGAATAAAAGATGAGGTTTTGGCATTCTGTAAATCATCTCCCAGGTTGAGGACCGGCGGTCTGAATAAACACATCAGTGATCGGCCTAACGCAGACAGAGAACATGGGAAACAATCAGATTAGCTGAGATCAGGTTATATCTGATCACGCACGCCTCTGACTGGCCCCAGGGTTTTTTCGACCTCCTCCTGCGGCTTTGACATCATCGCCCTCCGTCAAAGGCGAGCGGTCCCTTTCTCTTTCTGCCTTTCTTTTCGATTGTGTTTTCCTTATCTCTCCATCTCCGCCTGCAGGTGTGTGCCATTTAAGACAATAGAGGCTGGCAGGTGATCCTTTCCACTGTGCAAATGGGCTATGATGACAGCAGTGAATCACACACAAACACACACACTTACTGTGGAAGTGTATATGTGTGTGTGTGTTGTCGGCCATCAGGTGGCTGTTTGCCCCCCCTTCACCCCCCACCCTCTTGTCACCATCAGCAGCGCAGCCTCTTATCCAGCCTCTCATCTCTCTGCCTGTCTGTCTCTCAGCGCCACAGTGACTCACCACAGAGAGCGAGGTGGGCTCCTCCTCCTCCTCCATTGTTGTTCGGATGGTTGTTTGATAAACCATTTTTAGTGTCAGTCAAACAACAACCGACTGACCTGCTTGCCGGAACTAGGAATTACTTTGCCGTTGGCAGGCCTGCAGCTGCTTAGAGAGCATATAGAGGCATGATATAATGTCTTTATTACCTGATTAAAGGCGCGGTGTGTGGCATTTTTAAAAATCAGTATACATTTTATTTAATTTCACACATTAACAGAACTAAAGAAAAAATACCACATCTTGTAGCAACTTCAAGGAAAAATCGAACTTAACACTGTTTGAGAACAGGAACTGGTGATTTGCATTGAATTCTGATGCTGTTCTGTTGTTGGATAGTGTTTTTGCTATTCCATGGCTAACTAGCAAAAAAAAGTGGGGGATATTCCCAGCACAGTTATAATGTTTAGTAGGGAAAAATAAATAATTTAATGATCTAAAACACAAGTGTTATCAGTCAGGTTTCAGTGTCTAAACAAAATAAAAGAGCAAGGGCTTCGTTGTCGCCTCAGTGAGTTGCAGCAGTGCTGAACTAACATACAAGGAGAAATGCAGCATTTGAAAGAGAGAGCTCACTTTTTTCGCCAATTAAGCACTCCATTGTAGCTGGAGTTGCTTTTTACATCTTTCTTGTGTGGCCATTTCACAATGGAATAACACAATTTATGCCCTAAAACAACAAAATGGCAAAAGAAATGCAATGCAAGTCACCAGTCTCTCTTGTAAAACAATGCTAATGTATTTTAAGCTGGATTTTTCCTTTAAAAACACCTCTGTAACCTTTATATAATTACCATAAACAGGGAGACCATGGCTGAGATGATTTGTAGCTTCTGTCTCACACCAGTACTGTTGTTACTGCCAGTGTATTTTCACATTAAGACCACATTTCCCGTACCGTTGCTTCCTGTCCTCCATCCATGAAAAGATCAACATGCTGAAAGTGATTTTTCCGTTGGCCTTTCAGTCCCTCCACTATCATTTTTATCAGTTATGGTGATTATTATGGTTGTTCTTATTCTTGCCATGCTATCTTGTCAGTGTGTGCAAATAAGTATGAATAATGCAAACAGAGAAGTGAAAAGGCAGCCTGTACTTTAACAAGGAGGGAGGAAATGATATAGAGATATGAGAAGAACAAGAAAGAACAGGAGAACAGAGAAAAGGAGATCTTTGCACGGTTGTTGCCGCTGCCCTTTTTCTGGTCTTGTCAACAAATTGCGTCTGACATTTTGAGTGGTGTGTTCATGTGTGTGTGTGAGAGAGAGAGAATTAAACCCTCCAGCCATCCACGGTAACGATTCAGCAGCCGATGACTCTATCTCTCCCTCTCTACCTCCCATCTGTTGCAGATCCACCTGCTCGGCTCTCATCCTTTGGCCTTTTTGTTGTCCGTTTGGTTTCTGTCACCTGGTTCATTTGAGTGGAATTTCCCTTAAAGTGAATAGCAGGCGCATTTGAATAACGCCGTTATTCTTCAGGACTTTGAAATTCAAACTGGGTTCAGATGTGCTGCCAGCCAGTTTAAAATTCTCCTTTATTTTTTTATGTTGACATCTTTCACTCGTTGCACCTATTTTGGTCTCTTAGCTGACCTTCCCTGACTGATTTGTGTATTTTTGAGTGTCATTAGTAATGGGTTTATGTGTATATGGGATTTAGGCATTTGTGTTCTTGACTGGGAATCGGAGGAAAGTTGAGAAAAAAGCAAGCAGGGAGAATCTAGTAGCACAGGGTGATAGTCCTTTTTCCCAGCAGCCACTTTGACATGAACTATCAGGTAAACACAGGTGTTACTAAAAACATTAATGAAGGTTCTGTTCCATTTAAGTCAAACAGAGCCCGGGTCCTGCTATTGTTCATGCTGGCTCACTGGAAAGACTCTACTACACTTAAATGGAACAGAACCTTCATTAATGTAATTAGTAACGCCTGTGTTTACCTGCTAGCTAATGTCAAAATGGAAGCAGCTAATTTGGGAGCAGCAAACTGGCCAAAAGGGAACTATTGTAATCTATTGAATGTACTGTATGTCCATTTCTTGCAGGTTCACATTGGCTACCTCCCAAACAAGAGAGTACTAGGCCTCAGCAAGCTGGCCAGGTAAGTCAAATTTTCACATGAAATGTTGCATGAGAAATGTAGTTGTCCAAAGAAGACATGGGCTTTAATATTTACTCATTCAGGACTAGATATAAAAGCAGGGTGTGCCAGAGTGATTCCCCTCATTGAGCAATCAATAATCTGTCGTCACTGAGAAAGTGAATGTGTGGGTAAGGCTGCACAATCATATATATAATCACATATTTCACCAATGTGACCAAAATGAGGAGGAAGTAGTGAAAACTTGCATAGACTTTGGATAAACAGAGTAAAAAGCAAAGTGGAACTGAAGAAAAGCACAAAACGTTTTTGTCCAATCAAATTAAAGTGTTAGGAAAGAGGGGAGTGGACAACTTTCAACCATCTTTGCAGTGATGGTTTGGGCACTGAGGACCTGATGTACTGTTGTAATATGAATGCTTAGCCTCAATGTATCCATATACACTAGTTTATAATAGTCTTTGCAGTTACTGTTTTAGATGTAAACATTCAAAACAGATACTGAACTCAAGAAAAGAAAAAATGTCTTGTAAAAGTACAGTTAGATGAAATTACCTCCTGAAATACAGACAAATAAAAATGATTAATGATATGAGTGGACAGTTAATAGTAATACCGTAAATATGTGAGGAGAGCATCAACACTCACTGCTCATCTGTCCAGCTGGACAGACTCACCACGTGACACACCAAGGAAAAACAGTTTTGCCTGCTTTCTGAATCTGTAGTAGATTAAGATGGAGAGTGCGCACATGAGTGTGTGTATTGATGTGTGTGTGGTTTCCCTGGGCACTGTTTAAGTGGGCAGCTTAGAGTGTGTGTGTGTGAACGAGTATGTGTTTAAGCTGATTACGGAAAGGTGTGTAAGTGTGTATCAGTGTGTGTGTTTGTCAGTCAGTGAAGATTCTGATCCCACTGACCTCAATACCTCAGGCTTATAGTTCTAACACTCCTTACTAACCCAGCACTACACACACCTACAGACCACACACACACATACACACACACACACACACACACACAAACACACGCGCGCTCTCTCTTTTAAAGGCCAGCTACATTATATTGAAAAGGCGAGGCTCGTGCACTGTGCTCTCTGCTCCGTGTGTCGTAGCGTCTCCAGCACACTGGGTGGTGCTGGCTCATAACCATTGAAGAATATTACTTCGGTCCAAGGCTTCCATGCAGCTGCTTGCTTAAAAATTGGCTTTTCAGGCTGATGTTTGTAATATCATGTAATGTAACTGAATTTATTGTGCAGGCTGTGGACATAAAGTGCAAACTCATGCACTTTATGTCAAACTGACACAGTTGACACCTGCTTTAAAAATACAAATATCTTTACAAATTAAACTGAAAGGCTTTTGAGGTGCTATAGTTAAAGGTCCAAATTTGAAAGGCCACCACACCACTGGTCCGATTAGGGGTGACTGACTCATTTATGGGGGACATATTGACTTCATCATATCATAAAGAAAGTCCAGTGAACGAGAATACAGGTCAGACAAATGTCAGTAAAATTGTTTGTGGTAGAAACGCTAGCAGCTATTGAAAACACGCCCTTTAAATTTCAAATTGAATTGAAATTTAAATTATAGTTAATAAGTCACATTTAAGGTCAAGTCACTGCATTCAGTTTCAAATTGCACCTTACAATTAGAAATTTTGAATTCATTATTGAAAGAGGTCATTTTTTAAAATCAGTAGCTCAATAAAAGCATGACAAATTCAAATACAACATTTGCTAGAATTATTCTTTGCATCGTTAAATTCATTGGAATGCCCTCATTCAAAAGAATTTTAATTTACAGCATGTATATGAAATTATCATCAACCATAAGAAAACTGCATTGCTTGTTTTTCATTAACAGAGTTTATTGTATTACTGTTAACATAAATGATTTAGTAACTCTTATTTTGATTCCATTTGACCACCAGTGGATTCACTGCAGTGTTCGCATGCATGTGTCAACGCTCTTCAATAATTCATGATACCAAGAGGGAGCCCGCCAAAAAATATTTCTCTTGTCTTTCACTTCACCACAAGAGGTGAATGTGAACAGTTTTTCCCAGTTAGCAGGTAGTGTTTAGCATAAATCCAGCACGGCGTGTGACACGCACACACACACACACACACACACACACACACACACACACACACAGAGCTTTGTTTTATATGCACACCTTTACAACAAAGTCCCATCCAAATGATTGACTACAACAAGGACTTTTCTTATCAGCATCAATTTGAAAGGAAAGCTACCTCAGGATCTATACTGCACCTTCTTTTCCCTACAAAAGAACGCCTGTCTTTCAAGTATCTTTTCCCTTTTTTTCAACAGAAGCACAACTCCATTCCCTTTATGTAGATCCATTTTTTTATGCAGGCGTTTGGTCCTATGGCATTTTGTTGGAGCTAGACGGGGTCATGCTCACTGAAAATTGTTTTGCTCAGGAAAGATCAGTGGGTTGAAGGGAAGGACAGGGTCGACCGCTAAATCCAACTCTGGACTTGGTGGACTGTCACATGTTGAATGACCAAATAGGACTGAATGGTGTTTTAAAACGCAAAACATCTGTGCCCGGAAAATTGAGAGAAATGTGTTTCTCCAGCAGCAAGCAGGAAGAAACAGGAAGTAGTGTGACAGTGAAATCAAAGATGATGGATAAAAACAAAGATAATGGACTTTGTGCTTACTTCCAATTGGTGTCAATGGGAAAATATAAGAAATTTGCTATATTAGCAGTTAGCGACACTTAAGTGCAATACAAACCACATTTTACAAAAGGTGAATGTGTCCATATGCTGACTAAAAATCAAGGTGTTGTGATTAATAGTCACTAGTTTGTGAGGCACTGGTGAAAGTGGGCATGTCTAGTTCCTACTGTTGTCACATAATTGTGTCATGGTGGAGGAATGTCATCTTCACAGTGTTTCAGAGTCAATTCTTATTAAAAAATGTTGAAACCGTTGAAGAGAGTGAAAGGAGAAAACAGCCAGGATATTTTCTGTCTGAATTTCCTGATTCCTGTCACTTGTTTTAAACATGCATTTAACGAAGCGCTTCTCTCTCCCCTCCCCTTCAGGATTGTTGAAATCTACAGCCGTCGCCTACAAGGTACTGAGGAATATATTTAGCCCAAATGAATCCCTTCGATGACAATGACAGCATTTTTGCTCCAGTAGTTCCAGTGAAATGACCTTGAGTTCTCAGTACGTCCTGATCTATTATGTCACAGGCCGAGTTTGCTTTGTCTTACGTGATTCGTGTTTGTCTCTGTGCATTTGCAGTTCAAGAGAGGTTGACCAAACAAATTGCCGTGGCGATCACTGAAGCCCTGCAGCCTGCTGGGGTCGGCGTTGTGATCGAGGCAACGTACGTCCACTGAGTACACAGCACCTCAACACAAACCACAGACTGCGTGAGCTCCAACGCTTTCTTTCATACGCATTGAACTGACTTATTTTTTCTCCCCTTGTTCTGTTTTTCTTTTCTTTTCCTTTCCTTTCCTCTCCCCTCCTCAGTCACATGTGCATGGTGATGCGTGGCGTTCAGAAGATGAACAGTAAGACAGTCACCAGCACCATGTTGGGAGTTTTCAGAGAAGATCCCAAGACCCGCGACGAGTTCCTCACCCTGATCAGGAGCTGAGGAGGCTGCAGCTCCTCCTCGTCCTCCTCGCTCTGTCTCTCTCTCTCTCTCTCTCCTCCTGTTGCCTGCCCGGGTTTGTTACCTCCATCATGCGCTGGCCAGCTGCCATGCAACTGTTTCTCTGTGTGTCCATGTTTGTGCGTGTATGTGCGTGTTTTTTTTTTTTTTCCATCTCACTATATCATAGCTCCAAAGAGTGTTTGCTGTGTATTTTCAGCCTCCTCCATCATCCATTTTCCGTGCAGGGAATGCGGTGCTTTAATCGAAGCGTGCGCTCTGCTTCAAAAGGTGGGGCGTCACCTCAGAGGTTTATGAGAGGCCATGTTGACTCACAGGTTTGTTGATTTTAGAGGCTGGGACGGACTTTATCCTGTGGAACCTGCGTCAACCTGTGTTGTGTGTCCTTTTTAATTAAATATTAATTAAATTCATTAACTTGAAAAAGCACTGAGGGTTCTTAAAGAAATAATTCACCTGAAAACACTTCAGTGCTCTTGGTCCTTTGCATTTTTAAGACTTTGTTGCTTGGTGTTTTGTCATTCACCAATGCAGACATGATGTCATGTCCAGATATTTCCAACAGTGGAATATGATAGCACAAAATGTATCAGAGATCAGAAACAACAAAACATAAACGTCAGGATTTGGTGTCCATCAGAATCAAAGAGCAGAAGCTTCTTTCTGCCTTGTTAAAGGAACACTCCAACGTTTTGGGCAAAATACCCTTTTTCCAACTTACTCAGACTAAGACAAGATGTTCAATACCATTTTCACCTCTGTACGTCCACTGGTTGAGTTCCGATGGGTGGCGTTTTGTGTTAGCTTAGCATAAAGACTTGAAGTCTACAGGAGTCAGTAGCCTAGCTCTGTCAAAGTGAAAAAATAAACCTTACAGCAACTCTGAAGCTGTCTTATTTATACAATACAAATGATTTGTTTTCAGCAGTTATTGTTCTAACCATCTAACATGAAATGCTATCCTTAGAAACCGAACCAGTGGATGTACAGAGGTGAAAATGGTATTAAACATCTTGTTTCAGTCTGGCTTAGTAGGAAAAGGGGTATTTTGCCCAAAACATTGAGGTATTCCTTTAAAGAATCAGACAGGGCCAAATCCATCATAGAGGGGACACAGAAACCAATAGAAGTGCACAAGGAAGATTGATTGATTGGAAAGCAGATTCACCAAAAAAGGAAATTAAAACACTTTATCATGAAATAACTCCTGGCATTGAACATCACATACTGATGGTATCTTAAGGGCGTATCTGATCGTTCTGGATTTTTACTTTAAGTTTAGTGATCTGAACAAAGGACGTGGCAGATGAAATGCGGCTGAGAGACTCCAGACATATCCATCCCTTAAAAATGAGTCATGGAGATACTAAGCTGTGTGTGGAAATTGTGCAAGTGTCCTTTACACTTGGGATCACATTCCTCTCTGCATCAGTCGTGCACTATGAAATGCCTCTGATATACTGTCACACATGCTTCAGTCAACTTACCAATCAGCCTCTTATCAAACAAAATAAAACAAAACAAAAAACTTTCAGTTGCCCTGCAGTCTGTTGTCTTAACGCGTAGTCACGTTGATGGCAGCCTGCAGTAGCTGCTGCACAAGTCACTGAAGTAAATGTTTTTATTATTAGTACTTATTATTATTACTAAGTTTTTAAAAACAAATTCTTATTTTAAAACTTATTTATCATGACAAGCTACAAGCAGAATGTTGCTTAATGGGGAATTTAAGGTTAAAGGAATGCTCCGTTTTGTGCAAAATATGCCTTTTCCAGATTAGCCAGACTGAGACAAGATGTTTGATACCATTTTCACCTCTTTATGTCCACTGGGTCAGTTCCTATGGGTAGCATTTTGTGTTAGCTTATCATAAAGACTTGAAGTCTACAGGAGTCATTAGCCTAGCTCTGTCAAAGTGAAAAAATAAACCTTACAGCAACTCCGAAGCTGTGTTATTTACACAATATATCATGCATTTCACGGTAATGAGATGTAGGAGAAGTTTTAGGAGAAGTTAGATGGTTGGAACTATAACCGCCGAACACTCAGCAGTTATAGTTCCTACCATCTAAATTCCAAGATGTGTATTTAAAATACACGATATATTGTGTGGGTTACACAGCTTTTTTTTTCACTTTGACGGAGCTAGGCTCATGACTCCTGTGGACTTCAAGTCTTTATGCTAAGTCAACATAAAATGCTAACCATAGGAACCGAACCAGTGGGCATACAGAGGTGAAAATGGTGTCAAACATCTTGTCTCAGTCTGGGTAAGTCTGAAAAAGGGTGTTTTGCCCAAAACATTGGAGTATTCTTTTAAGGGGAGAAATTAAACAGTGAAAAAGTATGATAATATTAAGAGATAAATAAGGGAAAAAATATTATCTGAGCTGCTATTTGGAAACCGACGCTGTGTCCTTTGCTCAGCACATACAACACAGGGCAGTCTGTTTCAGCATATCTAAATCCTGAAGGTGAAACAGTTGAAACACAGAACACTGAAATGCACTGAATTTTGTGATCAAAACATACAGATACAATATAAGACAGTTGTGAAATTCTCTGTTCGGTCCGGTTTGGTATTTCCTTACTTGTGTTTTCATGCATCAGTAAGGAACTCCTTCACATATCCAGGTTAAGCCTTTGGAGTGTGAGTGTGTGTTTATGTATATGTGTGTGCATATATTTTTCTGTCAAGATACCCACTCTAAGCAAGAGCCTTATATAGAGAGATATAATGTGTGATGGCGACTCTAAAACCTCCAAAAGAAAAACAGACAGAAGAAACTGGATTTAAACTAAATGAATCTGATGAGATTTTCAATGTCGCCAAATTAAAAAAATAAATAAATTTAAAAAAAAAAATGCCAGGTTAAGTAGAGATTTCTGCTGGTGCAAGAGATAAATCCCCCAAAGAAAAGTCATTATAAACATTTACACGGTCCACAGCTTTATTAAGCATACCGCTCTGGATGGATTCTAGTTTATTAGAGTGTAAATGTATAAAATGCAAATTCAAAAACTATGGAATTGTCCAAAAAGAATTAAAGGTTCAAAAATAAATTAGACGCTGGAAAACATTCTCCATGCATATCCTACAGACCAATGCGGCACTGTGAAGACTAATCAGAAACTCAAACATAGCATTATGACTCAAATATGAAAATTGATGGCAGAACAAATGGAATGGGATTTAACTACAACCTGATGTCAGACTCTGTTCAGCCACAAAGAGCACAGACGTTCCTCTTGGTGTTGCTGCATGTCGTCAGTCAGTGTGTCCTTGTTTCTATCCGTGTTGGTCAGTGGCCACCATCTGCTGCACTTTAGACAGTACTACATTCCACATACACATATCATCTGTGTCCTGGGAAGTTCTTGAAGCTCTGTTTGTCTACTAAAATATGAAATCTGGTAGGGGAAGCTCTGTGGAACAGTGTAAACCATGAAATGTGTTCACCATTTATCCAATCAGTTGTATATCTCTTTTTCTCTCATTTTGTCTGGTGCTGTTCCTCTTTAATCTGTCTAATTAAGAAGAAATGTCACAATTGTAATATTAAAGGAGCATGGCGGTGTATTTTTGAGTTTGTGCCCGTCATCTAGTTTGCCTCTCTCCGCTCCATTCTTCCTGTGTACAGTCAGCAAATTTGGAGATATCAGGACTTGTTTTCCTCCCTTCATCCATTTTGCCGGCTTTTCTGTTTTACCCTTATTTCATTGTGCTGAGATGTTTTCATATCAGCGCTGCATTATGTTACACATATGCCAATCATTGACACCCACAGGAAGAAATGGATGTCTGCTCTATATAATAATCCCAATAATCCCTCAAAAACATGATGCTTTATTGTCACTTCAGTGTCGTGGATATCTTTACAGTTATTTTTATCCTGAATTTGACACATTTAAGTTTGTATTTTAAAGATAAAATGTTAAAGGTGCACAATGCAAAATTGGCAAGGGTCGATTGGAAGGATCCTTTAGACTCAACTGACAAACATGCAATAAGCATGTAATTTGATGGTTCTCATTGTCAGCCTGACACAATGATAAATTACATGCTTATTCTTCATTCTTTGTCATTTCAGTATCAATCAACCCACAGCAATTTTGCCTAGTGCACCTTTAAAGCCTGTAATTACATACAGCATATATTGCAGAATGAATCTGGAAGACTACATGTAGGCAGGAGTAAATGGGCTCTAACTCCAGATGACACCGCTATTCTCCTTTAAAAACAACCTGTAAGCAGATGGTTTTGTCCTTGGTGTTCTCTATGTGCCAATTTGTCTCTTAGATGAATCAAACCAAATGAGGGTTTCAGGGAAGCTCAGAGTGATGCAAAGTGGCGGCTGCTGGTAGTGGCGCCGCCGTGACAGCAGAGGGTCCCACGTGTTTGCTTTGCTGCAGGAGAAGCTTCAGATGTCCATGGTTGCCAGTCTGAAAAAGAACCTGAAATGTTGATTTTAGAGAGATTTTTCAAGGAGGAGTCAATTGAAATGCCTGCTCTGCGTGTGTGTGTGTGTTGTCCATATTGTTTTTACTTGCTCCTTACAGAAGATGTGTGGAACAGTGTGGAAAAAACCTCTTGTGTGTGTTGATTAGTAGCTATCCATATGTTTGCTCATATGTAGTATATTTTTGCATTCCAATGTGTTGTAGTGCTCCCAGACTGATTTGGGGAGGTTTTAACTGATGTAATTTGGTCATTGGGGTCTTTTGTGTGTGTGTGCGTATGCATGTGTGTGTGTGAGTGTTTGTGTGCGCATGTGTTTGGGAGAAGATGAGCACTGTAGTCAAATAGATAGCTCCTATATTGTTCTGTGGCCTTGTTGAGAAGGTAGGCCTGTTCTTTGGCCCCTTCACCACCATTGTCACTTTATGTACTGTGCTCATTTCAAAGACTTTTTATCAAAGGACAATAAATTTCTCTGTGACAGCGATACTCCTGACTATTGTGTTTCTTCGCAAGACAGCATTGTGCAATTTAATAACCTTCAGCCATCACTGATTGAGAAGATGGACAAACGTGGCCTGAAACCATATGAGAAGTTTTTATTCACAAAGATAACTAGAGGCTTATTCCCCACTGGCAGGCAGGACTTAATGATAGCCATGTCAGTCACTGTCCCATCTGTTCAGCACTTTACTCCAAGGCAACGTATCTCAAACTCTGTTGGGCCAATTCCATGAAATTTGGTGAACACAGTCATGCTCCCCAGAGGATGAACCCTGACAACTTTTGTGATCCCATGGCCTTTCCTATAGCACCACCCTCAGGCCAAACATCTGACTTGTGCACGATATATCAAAACATAATCAACTGATTGCCAAGTGATTCGCTGTAGCATGTACTCAGGTAATGAACACTGTCAATTTTGGTGTCACTATCACCTTTCCTCTAACACCAGCCTTAGGCCAAAATGTCAAATTTGATATCTCACTATTTGATATCTCTATTGGGCAGATTACCATGAAATTTGACAGAGGATGAACACTCAACTCTAATGACCTCATGACCTTTCCTGTAGCACCACCCTCAGGCCAAAATGTCAATTTTGCACACAAGATATCACTAAACCTAATTAGTTGCCATATTTGGTGAGTACATTCACACTCCCTAAAGGGAAATTCTTCTTGATGACCCTATGACCTTTCATGTAGCACCACCCTCAGGTCAAAACCAGCGTGGACCAGAGGGGAGGGTCCTCACTTGTTTTCCTAATGTTGACCTAACAGTCTTCTTCCAAAACAACAGATAACTGAATACTTGTCAGTAGTCAATATTAGTGAACTGACAGCGCATAATGCAAGGAAACTCTTGTCTGGAATTGATTGACTGATTGAGAATGACTGAATTTTCAGTACTCTGAATTCTATAATGCACAGTATTAGCTGTCAGCCACTGTATTAACAGTTTCATCAGCTGATTGTACACAGCAGAACTCCAATTCTCCAAATCTCCAATTTAACCAAATGTGAGCCATCCCCAGAGTGAACTGATGGGGTTTTATTTTGCTTTCTGCCCTGCAGGCATGGCTAAGGATGGCTGTGTCGGTCAGTTCATTCAACACTTCACTGCAGGGCAACATATCTTGAAATCTATTAGGCCGTGAATTTTAGTGAGCACATTCATGCTCCTCAGAGGATGAACCCTGTCAATTTTGGTGACCAGGTCAAAATATAAGCTTTGCACACAATATTATCACAAAGTGTAATTTATGGGTTGACATGATATTTGGTGATGCATTCATATTCCCCTGATTATGGTGACTCTATGACCTTTCTGCAAGCACCCCCCTCAGGCTAAATGTCAAATTTTATGTCCCATAATCAATTGGGCAAATTGCCATGACATTGAGCACACTCATGCTCCCCAGAGAAGGAACCCTGTTAATTTTGGTGACCTCATAACACTTCATGTAGCACCACCCTCAGGCCAAAATGTAAAATTTTCACACAAGATATCTCTGAATCTAATCATTAGACATATTTGGTGAGTGCATTCATACTCCCCAAAGGACGATTCCTCTTGACTTTGATGACCCTATGACCAAATTGTCAAATTTGATAGATAGAAGCTCAAAATCTGAGCAGAAATTTGGTGAGCATGTTTATGCTGCCCAGAGGGTGAACCCTGTCAACTCTGGTGACCTCATGGCTTTTCCTCATCAGGTCAAAATGTACAAACCCCGCTCTCCCACAACTTGATTTTCCCCAACATGCAGCAGGCCAGCAGTGCACCAGCTGAGTAGAACAAGCACTTTTCTTTTTCAATTAACAGAATCTAGCTAGAACCCTAGAGTCCTCTCATCATTTTGTAGTAAGGAAACTGAGTCTAAAACTAGTGCCTAAAACTAGGCACTCCAATGTACTCCAAGTACATTGCAAATACTTTGTACTTTTTCACAATAGTACATTTCACATCTATGTGAGTAAAAGTTTACTTCTAGTTGAGGAGGACATTTTCGAGCCCTGAATGCCCTCATTCAGCTTACATGAGAGCTGAGAGAGGGAATGAGGACACAGAGGACAACACTTTGAAACTGAATGCTCTTACAGCAATGGACATTTATGGATATCCATCCTCTTTTGTGATTGGATGAGGGCCTTTGAAGATGTCGCCAATTAAACTGGCTGTCCACAATGCAAGACATACAGCTTTCATTAAGGAAGTGATTCAAAGCGAACCAGAGAAGAGAATGAGAGGCCTTCTTATGTAGTTTTTCTTTAATGTTTTTGTTTTTTTGGTGTCTGTGGTTATCACAAAGATATCAAGCGTTTGAGAAGAGCCCACAAACATCCAGTCCATTCATTCACTGCCACACACAAACACACACAAGCTAATAAGCGCAGGCATGCCTTGAAGCTCTTCCAATTTGAATCCAAACCAATCCTTCTAATCAGACACATAACAATCATACCAGCAGTGCACACGAAGCAGATTCTGAACTGACACATTCTGGAAAACATCAGCCATCAGTTGTTGTCCCAGTCCCTTGATCCCTAAACTCCCTTAGTTTCCGTCTATGTCTATACATACTTACCCCCCTAAGTGAGTGAGGGCAGACCTGTAAAGGTTGGGGCATATTGTGACTTGACTCATTTCATGACTATTTGACTCATACTGCAGCTTGCTGGGCTGATGTAAACAACTATATAAACCAAATGTAAAGGGTGTTTGTGAAAATTACTTATGATGTGTCTAGGGAAGAACTGAGCTTTCCAAAAAACTCACTGAGATCAATGTTGTTCCACCTTCAGTCAGTGGTTAAAGGGGATGGTCATGTTCAGATGACATTTTGACGGTGACCCTGGGACTGTGCTGTGTATGTGCAAGCTAAATTCCAGGATTCCAAATTGGCATGTTTTATGGTACAACACGAATTTGGTCAGGATTTACATCAGGGATTGAATTTTCCTCTTCATGATTGTTATCTCAAAAAATCTTTGTGAAATCCTTTGTATTAAAAGAGCAGTTGTCATATTATCACATGACTACATATAACAATACAATAATCTGTGTATCTCCAAGGCTGAAGGCCACGTGTAGGAATCAGCCAATGTAAAAACCCATGTCATACTATGACAAGTACATAAAGGTTAAAAATGGGCACAAAACAAATTTTCACCTCAGATTTTTCCCATGACTAAGAGAGGTGGGTATATTGATGAATTGAAGTCAAAAACGTTCAAGGCCTTATATGTTTTTTCCCACTAATTTCCACAAACTATCAAGGATTTTCAAGGCTCACGGGAGCCCTGTGCAGCACCGTTAGGATGACAACACACATACAGACACACTGAAGGAGTTACAACCTTTTTATGGATAACGGGCATGCCAAGTCACAGCATTCTGGTATGTTGGGACAAAATTACAGCAAGACAGTGAAAAATACATTAAGGTATGCACACAAACTTTCATTCTCGCTCACACATACATACACACACACGCACACAGTCACCCAAATTTTTTTTCTTTTTTTGTACAGACCAGAATAATTCATAACTTCATATCAGCACTGAGGAGTACCTACAGAGTACAGAAACACAGGCGGGCATCACACAGCACCAACCAAAAACAAGAGCGACTTGACCGGTCTCACCAGGATCTCGTCATAGTTCCTGGCAGCGGATTGGTTGAGTTCACCACCAACACCATCAGAGGCTACATTC
>OMLF01037304.1:0-14977 GCA_900302615.1 Holocentrus rufus | reverse complement strand
TCCCCCCCCCCCACCCCTCCACCCATTGATCCATTTTTTTTCAGTCAGACTGTTCACATTTATTTTTGAAACCATATCTGGAAACCGCTTTAGCAGATGTCTATTCTGAAATGGTCTGTTACAACGGGTGACTGCTGGGTTCATCACTCAAAAGATGCTCAAAGTCAAAGAATGTTAATGTGGCCATGGCCACTTCATTGAGTATCACACCCCCTTGAACTTAGCTTTGAGGGTCTCAAATTGCATCCCCTGACTATGGCCTGTAGCTCAAACTGCGCTGGTTGGCCGAAGGTAGGTGCTACGTATGGTTACTTGTTGGATTTTGCCTTCACTTCCATGTTCTCATGTTTGAAAATTACACTGATCATTTGTACATTCTTTTCCACATGCCACGTGCAATATTTCAGACACTGATCTGATTCTGACCATGATGCATCTTTCTGTTGTACTCCAACATTCAGAATTACGCTGATTAGTCCAAGTGAGAACTACAAATACATCTTAAAACAGGGTGACTTGATTGGGGAATTCATCAGTCATGGTGAGCATTTACTGTTGCTTTATTTTTTGTTTACACTGCAGACACTTTTCTTGCAATGGTTTAGAGCCCTGCAGTCAGTCCGTCTCCTCTAGTTTGGTTGAATGGAGGTACCAAATGCTAATTAAATATGTGACCTTGCTGTTTCTCCACTGGTTGCATGAGTTGTTGTCCTCCATGTTTTTTGGTCAAATGCAAATTTTGATCTGACGTGTCACCCTGCACTAAACACAGCAGATCAGATCTGTGCCACCATAGGAGGGAGGAACGAAAAAGAAAGAAAAAAAAAGTTTGGACACTGCAGTGTGAATGTAGCCTAATACAGCTGAAGCTGGTTTCTATAATATTACAGATTTTAAAATCCATATAAAACCATTTACATGTGGGGTAAATGTCTTGAGTACAAAAAAGGCACTGCCATTTGTTATTCTAAATATGACTTTCCCAGCCTTGTGCATGCAGTTCTAAAATATAAATTACACTTTTTCAATTTTCTCCTTTTCTTTTTTCTGTATTTTCTTGCATTTTTTGTCCTTTTTGTGTGTTTTTTATTATTAAACATACAATATTCTTTTGTCAAATATATACGTAAGCCTGCAGTCAATACAGGACATCGGCTCTTTGATAACAAAATAAAACTAAACAAAATAAGGAGCACAGTCAAGCGGTAAAACCTTTACAGAACGGATGCTGTCGAATTTACAAAACATCTTGGCATCCCATATTGACATGAACTGACTAAAGTATGGAATCTATGACAAAAACAAAAGAATGATAAAAAAAAGAAAGAAAAGAAACAGCATATATGTCTTGATTTAAAGTACGTTAAATATTGTATTTGGAATATCAAGGCGTTATCTAACTGTTAATACTGCACTGTGTACGGCGGTAAAAGCATTCCCAGGATGCCCATTGTTGATATGCGCTTAGAAAAGAGAAGGGAAAAAAAAAAAAGCATTTGGTTTGTAGAGATGAGTAGTGATCCAAACCTCCCTGCTAGCACTCACACACGACTGTACCCCTATACCTTCCCACCACAGGCGTTCTCTGTGATTAGGTCAAACAGAAACGTCACTCTGATGCCCCTCTGCCTTTGACCTGGAAATGCTGTTGGAAAACAGGGTTGGGTAGTAACGACTACTTGATATTTGCAACAGTCTTGTATTCTAAGTACAATAAAAATAAACAAACAAAGAGATACAGATACGTGACAAATGAGAATTATCTTTGGGAATACTTACATAAGCAAGGAACTGAGAAGATCATTTAAACAGTGGTGGCTCTTCTGTATCTTTATAAAGTGTAGCACAGAAGGCAATTTGTGTTTATATGCAAAGCTGAAATTACTGTCATAAACTATGGAATACTCCAACATTTTGGGCAAAATACCCTTTTTCCGACTTACCCAGACTGAGACAAGATGTTTGATACCATTTTCACTTCTGTACGTCCACTGGTTCGGTTCCTATGGGTAGCATTTTATGTTAGCTTAGCATAAAGACTTGAAGTCTACAGGAGGCATTAGCCTAGCTCTGTCAAAGTGGAAGCAACATGTATTTCATTACCATGTAGCATACGATACATTGTGTAAATAAGACAGCTTCAGAGTTGTAATAAGGTTAATTTTTTTCACTTTGACAGAACTAGGTTAATGGCTCCTGTAGACTTGAAGTCTATGCTAAGCTAACCTGAAATGCTACCCATCAGAACCGAACCAGCAGGCATACAGAGGTGAAAATGGTATCAAACATTTTGTCTCAGTCTGGGTAAGTCAGAAAAAGGGGATTTTGCCCAAATTATTGGAGTATTCCTTCAACTGTATCTTTATACTTCAAAATAAGGTACAGCTCAGACTCTACTTCTAAATTTAGGTAATTCCTTGGATTACATTCCTGGTTAAAGTTTTGATAATTTAACTGTGATGGAATACACATTTAAAGTGACCTACCCAACCCTGTTGGAAACCTGTAAGCCCCTCCCACTCACACAGAATTGTTTCGGTTCAGAGTTCATTCGCAAATCCTAATCTTGAACATCTTAGGGATGTTGTTCAACTGATCCCATATCAGTGTCTGGGGTACAACTGCCAGTCAGCAGGTTGATTCAGAAGTACTGTAAGTCCCAGAGGGGTTACAACCTCCCATACAACCTCCTCCTCCACACATACACACACACACACACATACACATACACACACTGTTTGCTGGTGGCTCGTCCTACATGAGCTTTATAATCAAACACACCCAGACTGGCTCCTGCACTCAGGGGCACGGCTCTATGCCACACGGGTGGCTACCAATACCAAAACTTCACAAGAAAAATCTCAACATGACACTGATAGATACAGACAAGATAATAGATCCAAAAAAAAAACAGAAAGAAAGAAAAAGTCAAAAATAACTATGTTAATATTTGAGATGTACGTATGGTCACCAGCCATAACATGTTAATACATATGGTACTTTAAATAATAATACACCTAAATGAGTACAAGAATCACCTCTGCAACAGTTATGGAACAAAAAAAAGAATAAATAATTGTCTGCATCTACTTTTAGTACTGATTCATATGGCAGTGACACTGAAAAATTGAATATAATGAGATCCCAATGCTTCTTCTTGACAAGGAGCATCCAAGAAAAAACACAACACAACGTGCTGTATCAAACTCTAATTTCCCCTTCACGATCATAATGGATCCATGAATAACTCGTAGTTTGGTTTCATCTCCTTTTCAACGCACCACCCTACATGAGAGACTCACACAGGGTGGTGCTCATCTTGGACTAGCTCTTACAGGTTCACAATGGCTGTAAGAGCAGCAGTTGTTTAATGATAACTTCAAAGCATGAATGACACAGACGCTGCCTGTGGTGTGGTGTGGTGCAGTGTGTGTGTGATGTAGCAGAGAGAGGCACGGATCCTATGAAGGCAGACTAAAACGATTAGTGGAGTGGCTGTCAGTGGATCTGCAGACTAAACTCCACTTTTTGAGTTAGCAAACAGTAACTGGAGCATTTCAGTTTTCCTGGATTTGCTCTATGCAATATGTTAAAATTTTACAACGCTACCTGTCTGTCCACTCAGACTGCAGCCTGACTGTGAGTCTGCTTTGGCCAACAGTCACCATCTCCTCTCCTCTCAGTTTGATCCGACTCTATTGCACAAAATGTTGTCTGAGCCTGGTTTGGATGGCCATTCAAAAGGTTTTAGTGTATAACAACACGTGCAAGTGCAGAATACAAAGGAAGTACTTGAAAATTACAAGAAACTAATAAAGAAACTATAAAATGACAATCGATCACCCCCACACACTGACATTTCAAACCGTTCCAAATCGATCTGAAAGGTGTGGAAAGTGTGAAACCTCTCGGCCATGCAGGGAGCACAGCGGACATGCTCGGTGATGTGAGGCTTGAAAGGGACAGAGGAAATTTTACTAACCAGCTTATTTCAACATAAACCTATTCTTATAAAGTCTGTTAGCCAGACACAATAAACTGCGGATAAATATTAAGACAAAGAATAAACATGAAATTCAGAAGTACAAAAAAACAAAAACAAATTCAATGTAGGCCTACATTGACAGAACAGACTGTTCAGAGGGCCATGTGACACAGGCAATCTCTCAGGCAACTCTTCCAGGCAGTTCTTAATCAGAACTTATTTTCTATAGTGCTGATTTTGCCCAAAATGTTGGTCAGCAATTATCGTTCCCCCCAGCAATATTGCTTGTTTTCTGTCTGCAGAGTGCCTGTGTGTCTATGGACTTTAGCGTCTGCCCAGCCTAGACTGCGTTTGGCCAGCAGGTGGAGGTAAGCACTAATGAGACAATCTCTGGGAACACAACCCTTCATGGATTGACAAAGTCTGATATATCTCCAATGTTGCAATTCTCCCAGCAACACGGTTTGAGACAACCATATCACCTTATTCATGTTTATCCTCCATTCTCGCTCCGTACTGCCACACTAACTGCGGTCTTCCTTTCCTCCAGCAAAGATATTTAGCTGTAACATGCAGCTTAAGCACATCACCCTGTTTTTGAAAAATAACTATACCCATCATCTGAACATGCAGACAGATTCCCCGGACGATACAGATGTATTGATCTCCCATTTAAACATATAAAAGCCTACATTTTCAATGTATAGTGCCTACAAAGGCTATAAATTCAAAGAGTACATACATGCTATATATAAACAATATGTAATTGACCAAATTCACTTCCTCCTGCACACACTCACATGAATAGGCTCACGTGATTGGACTTGACATCGTCTTCCTCTGCCATCTTCAGCCAACCAAAGGTCCTGCCTCTGATTTCATTCTTTTTTAAACATCCGCTTCCCTTTCCAGTATCACTTCTCCCTGCTTGATTCTTTTCTTTCCACTTTCTGAGTCTTTCTCTTTTCTCCACGTCACTCTCTCTCATCCCTTTTTGCAACATATGCTGTACCTCTTTCCTTCTCTTCCTCTTCCTCTCTCTCTCTCTCTCTTGGTAAAGTTTCAAGCCAACATAGCTTGGCTGTTGGCTAGTAAAATAAAGAATAAGCACACTGGTTGTAAACTAGCATGATGGCTACTCATGGGATGTAAAGCAACTATGGTAAAATGCCAAGGCTTTACAGAAAAATCACAACATTCATACCTGAAATTCATACATGTGTCTGTACCCTTTGCAAGTAGCATCATTATGTAAACAATAAATACATACAATACAAATAAATGATTTTTTTGCCACCCGATACTGAGCAAGAGGCTTTCCCAAGCTCTACGAGCATCCTCACTGAACACTCAGTTCTCACTCAAAACAGTCAAGGAAATCCCAAACTTCTTTCTGCATCCTTCAGCTTGTCTTGTCTTGTTTTTGGGTCTGAGGTACTGTTATGGTTTTGAAAAATGCCACCTGCTGTGACAGTGCTGGGAGCTGTGGTCGATGTGCTGGGACCAGAGGGGTTGGAGAGCGAAAGGGCCAACTGGCTCGCTTCAGTCTCGCTGGGCCCTGATCCACAGCCCAGTTTCTCCACTCTGCCGAGGCTGACTGGACTGCAGTACTTCTGTCGGCCTCCCGGGGGGCGCTCTTCACACACTGTCCAGGCCATTTTCAATGCTTTTCTCTCTCCTCACCCAGACCCAGATGACTGTGAGCATGCTGGGATAGCAGGAGGTGTGTTTTTCCATCCCGATGGAAGGTGCCGGTGTGATAGCTTGTGTTAGCTGTTTGCCGATTGGCTCTCTTGTGTTGCTTGGACCCCGCCCTGTCCCTTGGTTGAGCTCTACCATTGGCAACGGGGTGAGGGGACGGGCGGGTTGGTGACCTCGAGGTGACTTATCGTGAGAGAGCCTCATGCACCTGCTCTGTCCTGCTGCTCTCCCTCAGGTCCTCATTTCATATCGTTGATGTGCGGTCAGCTCCATCTGAAGAGGGAATAAAACGTATTAGAGTTCCCCACAGTGAAATCTGCAGTCAACAACCACCTACAAAGTGTAACCACTGTGTGGATGTGGAGCCCAAGATCCTGATGAAACTCAGACAGAAACTTTTTGTTTGTCACAGTCAACAGTTCCTACATTGCCACTGGTTTGTGCCAAATCAAGCCAAGCATACTGTGCTTCCTAGTGGAACTGAGTTACCTCCAACTCATTAAAAATGCAGCAGCACAGCTTTTATCCAAGGCAAACAAAACAGACCATATCACAACAATTGTAAAACCTCAATCAGTTTACTGGTGTATCGTTTTCAAATCTATTAACGGTCTGGCACCAATTTACTCCTCTGATGTATTTGTTATGAGCAGTCTCTGATCATCTGCTGGTGGCCTTCAACCTTCTCATGGCTGGTCATGGTGCGTTGAGCTTTAATGCACTGATAACATTTTTAAAAAAGTATAAAGTACATTTTTTTTACACATTTAAATGTCCCCTTACTGTCTTTCTTTTCCATGGCGCTCAACCGTTCTTAGCCTTGTCTGTAAAATCCTATTGAGTTCTATTGTTGTATGGAAAGTAAAATTTTATTTGATTTTAGTGATCGTACTGTGCCATGTACTGTTTATGATTTTGGACTGAAACTTTTATGACTTGGTGAACAGTGAGGGGCCCGGGGCCACACGGTCATGGTGGGGGAACAACACATCTGTCAAAATACTGATAGTCTTTCAGAGAAAAACAGTCTGACAGCTGTTGCCTCTGGTGTGGCTGGAGAGGAAAATGTTATCAAGCTACGCGCCGTGGTAGAGTTTTGATTTGGCAAAAATAATGCCTCCATGATGACATGGAAAGGGCAGTTTGATATCAGTGCAAGCTGCCGCTACAAAGCGCACACTATATGTGGGAATATCAAGGAATCAATATACATGATATACAGTATATTTGACAATTATTGCGTGGGACTGTGTCAAGTATAAATTGAACACACACCTCCTGAGCTGTTTGCTTTTCTGTTATTGGTGTCACTGATTTGAAAACCAATCTGGTACCAAGGTAAACATTCAGGTTAGCTGGATGTATTCAGGTTTGTGTTTGTTATGAGTTGGAGTTTGTGGGACTTCCAGGTTTTAATGCTGCTTTCATTCTCCAAAATAAGTGGCATGTCTACTGAAGAAGATCGTAGCTTTTTTCTTTTTGTTGTTCATGTTGTCTTGTGCATTTATTTGCTTCTTGTTTTCCTTCCTTCAGGAGACATTGTCCATGATACACCACTTACCTACCCTTCACCTGAATCTCACTTTCACACACTACAGGGTGAGATCACATCTTTATTTTCTTTAGCTAAGACATAGTTGAGATAAGTTTACTTTGTTTTACAAGCCAATTTGATTTTCTTAGGTTCCCACTCCCAAATTACAAGTCAAGCAGGGTCTGTAAACAAAAGTCACATGGACTCATAAGTAGGCTAGCTCTTTGCTTTTGTTGGCCAGAGTTCTAGCAACCCGTCATCCCACCAGGTTGGAGAATTTGGTGATGGGAATCGAAACACATCTGATTCTAGTCCCTGAAACTTTAGCTAAGCGTGGCGGATTTGTCTGCGCTCTTTGCTGTAACTGACCTTCTCTGGTGCTCATACCAGTTAGGAACACATGAAAAAATAGTTGAATATGAGTGTCAATCCAGACTGCGGTTTGCTCTCGGTTCATTTTGTTATGCCAGGCCTTCCAAGTATGAACAACTGTTGGCTATCAGATGTCGACATTCATCTCTTTATACACATAAAACCTTAGCTTTTGGGGGCGTTTCCTCTAGCTGGGTCAGATCTAATTATTAAGTTACATTCTCAGTCCTAATGAGTTGGACTGAGACTTGCATGTTCAGTGTGTGAATGAAATTAGCAAAATGATCCAAACTAAAGGAGCAAAAGGGGCCCCAGAGTTCAAGCAAACTGCTGTAAACCTGCTACATGTGAACAAGACTCAGTTTTTCCAGTAAGTGGATCAACCTCTGATTGTCCAGGTGACACCTCTAGCCCTGCCTGCACAGGTAGGTGGACGTTTGGGTGCTGGGCAGACTAGACAGTGGTGGAGCTCTAGTTAAAACGAGGCTGGCTTTCCTTAGTTCAACACACTTCTTCCTCCTGTGCCAACCTCTGCTCTCTGCCTTCCCTACAGCTAACCACAACACACACACACACACACACACACACACACACACAAAGCAGCACTTGTCCACTGCTCTGTGTTGAGCACTGAGAACCACTGTCTCAGCCTGGGAGCTTGGTGCTGTAGAGGAGGGGTGCTGACTTCAGCCCGGCCTGCCCCCGCCCCACTACATTTAATCTGCACAGTCCGGGTCACTGACTGACTGACTTGACTGAAGCTTAGCTCAGAATACCAGACTGTTCAAATCTTTCCAAATGAGAGCCGTTCGGACAAAGCAACAGGTTTTGAATACATTCTCGCCTTGACAGTAGAATGGCGTGCTCACACACTGCCCAATTCTGTCATTCAAACCCACATTTTCTCATTTGTCCAGAACAGTTCATTATGAATACAGTTACTAAATAGCTGAATAGCTGCTCTATTGCTTCTTGCTTTAAGTCACATTATCAAAGATAACAGGCACTTTTTGCACTTAATTGCATACTTATGTGGACTGAACCAAGCACACTGCCATTTTATGAGATTTATTCTCCCAAATAAAGTGGTATAGAAACCTACTGAAAGTGGAGGAAGTGGAGATGAGAACCTGTCCTGATGTAAAGTATGTACATGAGTAGGAGTTGCTGAGATGGAGGAGAAGGGAACCACATAGATAAGGCTTTTTTTCAGCCTTTAACCTCTGAAGACATTAATCATATGTGCTGTAGTTAAGTAGGTTCATTTAAAGATGTTTAAGTGTGTGTATTACCTCCCAAGGCATGCTCTGTCATGCTCAGACACAGAGACTCAAGGCGATTGTTGATGTCTGGCTCCGTCACTGGTAGCTGAAGATCTAAAAAACAACAACATCCACGTGTGATTAAAGTGCTATGACATGAACACAACATTGTACAGACAATGTGTTCAAGCAAAACGGTGGATTATGATAGGAACAAATATATAACAGCTTTACGCTCTGATGAAGGTTACTGCAGGCTCAACCAATAAATGAAACCCAAATAGATCAAAGTCTGATTAAGATTTGCCTTTAGCATCTCAGCAAAGTAAGCTTTCATGTCTGCAGTAAACCTTCTACAGAACAGAAATTGCCTAAAATCTCAAACTGCTCCTCCTACTGTGTCAAGCTATGAGAAACTACACAGGATTTTCATGACCTCGCACACTCTCTCATTATTTGGGGCCTTTGTTTATAATTGAATTGAAACAGCATAACACTTGAACATTTCATTTTCGGCATCAGAAGAGTTGGCAGGAGACAAAAGAAGTGGAATCAGATCGGCTACAAATCCCTGAGCGGTCGTCGGGACAATGCCGTCCACTCAACCAGAGTGTAGTGCCCGTAATCAGATTATACCACGCTGGCAATTAACTCCAGCACTGGGAGACATGTTGCACCAACACAATGAACGCACAGCGGCAACAGAGGTATGGTGTCTTTTGTCGCTTAGGGAGGGACGAGAGGCTGAAGCTGCGACATCAGTCACAACATGAGCTGAGGGTGAGGGATTGAGGGGGCGTTGTTACATCCACTCCAACTAAACATATCAGAAATCCATTTAATATAGGTATACAATTAGATGCTTAACATGCAAAATCAATTAAAATAAACCTTGCACTGCATGGTAATTTAAATTTTTTTCTCCCATGATGTTATTTTCTTAACAAACTAAACCTATATTCATCCAGTCAGACCCATACACACATCTCTCTCTCTCTCTCTTTCTTTGCTCCCTTATGTGGAGTGGGGTATCTGGGCTTCAGTACAGCCTAGCAACCCCTTCCAGCCTTTAAGTCCTTAGCTGAGTCGTCAACACGGGCCAGGCGGTGAAAATCCCTTGTGGCCTGAGAGAAGAGCTGAGTTAGGCCCAGCAGTCCACACTGAGCTATTTATAGGCTCCAAATCCTGACACCCCTACACACACACACACACACACTTACGGCGAGACAAACATGTGCAGAGGAAATGTGTCCCCGCACACACACACAAACACACACCAAAGAAAAACACACTTGTCTCGTCCTCCCCTCATCTTCTCTGCTGCGTCCAGCTTAATAAGTCCCTTCATCTGTCCATTGGCAGAGAGAGAGAGACAGACAGAGCGATATGAAGGGGAGGGAGAGGGGGGGGTTTGTCTCTGGCCTTTCCAATCACATACTCTGGCCGAGGTCCAACTCTAGCCAGCCTCAGGGTGAATGCTATGTGTGCATGACTCTGCAGAGTTGTCAGAGAAAGGGAGGAGGGAGTGAAGGAGAGATGGGAAAGTAGGGGAGAGAGAGAGAGAAGGCAGGGAGGAAAGTGTGCCAGGGTGCCCCATCAACCCCGCACAAAGAGCCTCATTGTAAAAGTCCCCTGACCTCCCCCCACCCCCTTCCTCTCTTCCTCTCACACATACATTCCCCACTTTCCCCATCTAACCACCCTCCTGCCTTGCTTCTCCTTTTTCATCTCTTTTCCCTCTCCATTCTGAAAGGAGCACAGTTTTGGTGTGTGTGTGTGTGTGTGTGTGTGTGTGTGTGGTAGAGGGGAGGAAGTTCCTGCTTGTCCTATTACTGTCCAGTGTGCCTGTGGAACAAAGTCCAGTCAGCAGGGGCTGAGCGGCTACTGCTGGTCACTCCACCCAGTGCTGACGGCTGCCATGACCCAGGCCTGTCTGAGTGCTGGCTGTGGGTGGAAGGCCTTTAGGACAAGTTGCTGTGTTAAAATAGGTTTTCGGTGTGCGCCTCCTCTAAGTACTGACGAAACAGGGAGAAAGTGAAGAGAGAGACAAGCCTGTGTTCTGATCTCCCTAGGAAGTTTCCTCCCGGGGATCGACGTTAACACAAAAAAATAAACGCACACAGTTCCTTCCCGAGCAGCGCGCTTGTCATATCCCATTTGGTTAGCACTTTCATCCAAACCATGTTACAGCACCATGAGTGCATAGTGCACACAAGAGAATCAAACCTCAACAAAAGGGGACCGATATGGATTATGGATTTTTGAAGTGAGACAACAAAGCTTTTTGTACAGAAGCTTCTGAATGCTGATATTTTATGCAGATTCCAATTATTTCCATTGCCATTTTTCAAAGCCTCAGAAACATTTGCACATTTAACACGCTCCCTTGAAAGCCAGTGTGTGCGGGTCCAGGAGTCTCTTACCGGCTTGCTGGAACATAACCATGGTGTGTGGTGTGGTGTGAACCGGCAGTGAGCGAGTCCGCTGCACGGAGCTGTGGGTCCGGCTGGGCATGCTGTTGCTGCCCCCGGGGTTGGCGAACCACAGGCCCTGAGGAGAAACAAGCACAAGACGACTTAGAGCCGGCGCCCCCAAAAACACACAGTATGTCTCACTGATTGGATAGTATACTGACGGCAGTGCCAGGGGAAAGCATTTGAATGGGTACATACAGCTTATGAGGAATATTTAACAGTGGAAAAATATAATAAACACAGAATAACAATTATTCATTTTCAAACAATTCTCTGACTGCCTGAGGATTTGGATTCATGTCTGTATCTCTGTTTGTTTCATAATTATAAATGGCTATCTAATGGCAGAAATCCTGGACTCAGATCACCGCCAAAACATCATCAATTGTTCCTTGGCCCAAGGCCTCTTGGTCTACTGAAATCAATTCACGGCTCTAGGAGAAGACATAACCTGAAAACATAACCTTGGTGGAGACGACAAAATCTCATCCTTTCTCGTTTTCAGTGACGGGCAGTAAGTTAAATTTAGTGCTGGAATTGTGCACAAATAGTACTAAATCTTATGATAAACTATTTTCTTTGAATGGCAAAGGCATTAATAGAAAACTGGTGGGAATTTCTAGCAGCACACCGCCCCCAACACACACACACACACACACATTCCCCACCCCTCAACTCCCTCTCTCGGTCTCTCTCCCCTTCTCGCGGCCCTCCAGTGCTGAGGGCCAGGGAAAAACAGGAAATGCCTGTGCACTGTTCTCACTGCCTCTGACTAGCTCTCTCTCTCTCACTCACACTCATATACATTCTCTCTCTCTCTCTCTCTCTCTCTCTCTCTCTCCATTGCCCCTCCTCCTCCAACACCACAGCTACCTCTCCCAAACTATGACTCACACATTTGTTCCCTCCCATCCTCTGTCTCTTTCCCTCTCTCCCCACATCCATACTGTAGTCTCACACAGGGAGGTCTAGGGTGAGAAGGAGGAACTTAGGTATTTCCTCCCATTGTAAAGAATGTGAGAGAGAGAAAGAGAGAGAGAGTGAGAAAGAGAGAGAGGGGTTCCCAATAAACTGGGCTGGGCTAGGGCAAAGCGGGCCAGGTCGGGCCAGAAACAGCTCCACAGCTCCTCCTGTTTCGGTGCTCAGTGCTGACGCAGGGCCTCTGGTATGCGGGGTGACCTGCATATGAGTTCCATCCACCTCACTTCATCCACCAAACACCACTACTCCTCTTCCTCACCCCACATTTTTTCACCATGGAATTAAAAAAAAAAAATCTATTTCAAGAGAATACGTGCTGAAGAAGGAATTCGGCTGCCCAGGTTACTGTAAACATCCTGGAATGTATTACAAAAAAAAATTCTAAATGTTCCTACGTCTGGTCACGAACAATACTGTGTTCACTGTTCTAATCGCTGAATAAACAAATGATAAAACCATGAACTTCTTTAATCCACATGTTCTTTAGGAAATAACCTGATCCATTCATTCCTATCTGCTCTCTTGGGCCACCTTAAAACAGTTTCAGTCTATTCTGATTCCCTTGTCTCCCTCCTGGTCAAACCGCCTCGTCTGTCCCCTCTGGTGTGACCCACCTGTCTCCCCTGTTTGAGGCCGGTGGGTGTGCTGCTGGAGCTGCGAGGTGTGGGTCCCAGCAGCCCTCCGCTGCCCAGGAGGCCCAGTCTGGCGCCCGGCAGACTCCTGGAAGGCATCTGGAACTGGCGAAGGCTCCTCCTGGCTGACACGCTGCCCCCCACACAGCCAGCGGTGGGGAGGGAGTTGGACTGACCGAAGCCTCGACTGGAGCAGGATGAAACACAGGATGAGATACAGGAAAGCACTAGTTTGGTTTATGATATATGTATTAGTGCAGTGGTTGTGATCCTATGTATCTGCACTGAGTTAATGAAGCAGCGTTCTCTGAGATTCAAAGAAGACGAGTTGAGGAGATAAACCAGGAGGGAGCAAGTTAAACTGAATTTGTACTGGGCATTGAAAGATATGAAATAAATAACTATCAGGAGCATCAAATACTCCAATACTCCTGATACTGAATCACAGTCCGCTTTCTAAAATCTACATCTTGATTGTCTCAAAACTAAACAAGTGCGGTCCCTCCATTGGTGGTTCCCTGCTGACTTGCTGCATGTTGAAGGAATGGAAGTAGTGGAAAAATGGGGTTTGTATATTTTGGCCTGAGGCTGGTGCTAGAGGAAAGGTTATGAGGTCACCAAAGTTGACAGGGTTCATTCGCTTGGTAGCATGAATGTGCTCATCAAATTTCATGGCAATCCGGGCCAATAGATTGTAAGATATCAAATGTGACATTTTGGCAGTGCAAGAGGAAAGGTGACGGTGACACCAAACTCGATAGGGTTCATTGCCTGGGAAGCATTAGGATCCAGTAAGTTATTTGGCAACCTTTCATCCACTTTCCACTATCGCTTATCCTAGTCAGGGCTGTGGGGGGGCTGGGGAGTATCCATCTGTCCATCATTGACATCATCAGTCCACTGCCAGTCCATCACAGGGCAGACACACAGACAGACAAACACACTCACACACCTATGTCCAACTCATCTAACGTCCATGTCTTTGAACTGTGGGAGGAAACCAAAGCACCCAGCAGAAACCCACACAAACACAGGGAGAACAGAACAGAACAGAAAGGAACCCAGAACCGTCTTGCTGTGAGGCAGCAGTGCGAACCACTGCGCCACGCAACTTTTCTTGTCAACAAGAAAAGTGGAAAAAGCTACGTCTCTCTTTTGAGGCAGACAATACCAGCATTATTGATACGCCATAAACCAATCTGCAAACAATGTCAGGAAGGAAACGCAACCTATTCAGCAAACCACAACACAGACCGACAACTTTATTTAATCAAATAATGTGTTTGTGTGTTTTTTTCTTTTTTTTTTCAAGAAATATGGTTAGATTTGCTTTGTAGGCAGTCATTTTGCATGCATGTGCTTGTCATTATTGGTTTAAGCTAGCTAATCTGTATAGTGTTCAGTCAGTCATCCGCAAAACAAAAGTTCACATTAGCCTTGAATGCCACTGTATTTGTTGTTACAGTGGGACATTTCATACAGCTCCTCTGATTTGGAATTAGTATTTTGTTGGGCTTAAGGCTGTAGATTAATGCTGCACTTGTAACACAGTTACTACTCCGATATAGCCTAGTCTGAATGTTTAAATACTTCCACCACCAAGTTTCTGTTAACCTTTTATATCCATTATACAAAGTGTCTTAAAAAAGTAGTGTGTGCTGAATGGGATTTGTGGTTTTGCCGTAATATCAAATCAAATAGAAAATTCTGTTACTGTGACTTCCCAATTAAGGGATAATGGCTTTTCATCTGGATTCATCTTATCAGTGCACTTCATGAAAAGACTATCCCTAATAGGTTGTACATTCAGTATATTAAATGTGAATTTGTATGTACAGTTGAGGTCAAAAGTCTACATATTCTTTCATTTTTTTGGCATTTTCATTTGGCTAAGGTAACCATTTCTAATACACTGCCAGAAATCAGTAGACTTGTCTTTATGTTGATGGTTTAGTGTGAATGAAAATAGTTGGGTCAGATTTGATAGGTTTTCATGTTAGGTCACAAATCAATAAAATCTAGAAAATTTGAAAACT
>OMLF01037301.1:12044-27387 GCA_900302615.1 Holocentrus rufus | reverse complement strand
TAAGAAGATCTGAAACTAGCTATTGAGACTATAACCTCATGGGGAAGATTTTTATTGAGGTAATAAATCAAAAGAGAAACAAGTTTGTTTGTTTTTTTCCTCTTTGACTTCAACACTCTGCCCTGGTGGTTGCTGCCTGCTCCTGCTTCTTACCAACACCTACCACCTCAGAGCTCCTTGTTCAGGGTTTCTACTGTCTGGGCCTGTCAGTCATTGGCTTTGACTGTGTCCTTGTCCCCATCAAAAGCAGGGATTACTGGTGTACACTATGTGTACACCTATTGAAATAATGATGACAAGAATTTATCCATATCACTTCCCAGTAAAAATGGTATTTGATCATTTCTCAGGGATCTTTGTCTTGTGATTTGAATTTAAAATTCAGGCAGTATTATAAAGACATTATATTATATATTATAAGGATATTTTTGCCCGTTACATCAGTTATCATGCCTTGCAGGCACTGTATACGCAGGTCCATGGCTATAAATATTTGTAACTCATGTCACTTCTCTGCCCTGCAGCTATGTCTTTGCAGTTTGTGTTCTGCTGCACCGATGCTCTATATTTTCTCTCAATTTATGTCATCGGTGGCTGCCCTGACATCTAGGTCTTCAGCATGGTGGGAGGACTGTCTTTGCCTTAGGTGCACATCATTTCTGAGTGTGTTTGTGCATGCCCTTGAATGTTTACAGAAATATTTGTGTCAGTGCATCAATCACATCTTTTGTCTTTTGTACCTCTTGTGTGTGTCACTTCTCTTCTAGAGGATTAGATTAGAGGATATGCCGATTATGTATATATAAAAAAGAAGCATCTGATTCCCATGATCCTTCAGTGATCATGCATTAGTACTGGAGGAGGGAATCAGAGCTGAGGAAGGTGTGCTGCTCTGTACTGCAGGATTGTGTGTGTATGTATGTGTGTGTGTGTGTGTGTGTGTGTGTGTGTGTGTGTGTGTGAGAGAGAGAGAGAGAGAGAGAGAGAGAGAGAGAGAGAGAGAGAGAGAGAGAGATTAAAATCATAGATAGGCCTGAGCAGTTTGCCTTGTGTCCTGATTTTTGTTGTATGATGTTGCTATCAGCTTGGTGGTCTGTATGTTGGGAATCATTGCACGTTTTGAATGTGCAATTGTTAAACATGAGTTAGAAATTGGTGGCGTCTATCTCTGTTTTGCTTTCATGAGCTGTCGCTTGAGAATGCTGTGAAACTACAATACCCATAAACCACTGGGAATAACAACAAATGTGCTACTGCCAAAAGACTCGTCTTCTCCGTGAGTCACATAGATGAGTGGCTGTGAATGAAAGTGGCATTTTAACTCTTTGCAGCGAGATGAGGTAACTAAATTAATCGTGTTTTATCTACTGCGGCGTCTGTGCGATATTTTGTCGTAACTGATAGCGCAATTTTTGTGTTTTTGGTAAATGAATACAGTAATTCTTGTGCGTGTTGTCAGCTAATGTTAGCTAACATAACGTAGCTACGTGGGCTAGCCTGCCTGTATGCTGCTGTTTGCAAACTCGCTTATTAGCTAACAGTTTCCGTTATGCTAGTTTAGATGGCTTTGTTTTGTTTATCACGGTCATTGAATAACATGCATTTTCTGGACGAAGCACATGACGACTAATTTGAAAAGCCGAGGCTTCATAAAACGACATATCGTTTGTTGTTGTTTATATTTATGTATACACACGCCTGCCTGATAACTTGTAAGTTAAACTGAATTTGCTTCACACACTGTTTACGTGTGGGTGTATGTTTTGTAAATTTCACTTCAGGTGTCACCGACTTTTATGCCCCATATTATTATTCACCAGCTTCAGTAGATGATTTTAGCATGGGGCATCACACCCTGAGATTTGTGTTGTAGACAGCCTCCCAAAGCTAATATTAACTTAAATCCGCAGTCATTGGATTAAGTACTTCACATTTACTTGAGGTAAAACCTCATATTAACACATTTCTCACTGATTTACGATGCCCAGAAGTCATTTTGTCCTGCAGGTAGATAAATGTGGGAATTTATAAAAATAACATTTTTTTCAGTGTTATTTTTTAATGTAATACACAATATTAACTCACATAATTCATCACCCAGTATTCCTTTTGCCAAAGGCACTGTCGACCTGGCTAGTGCATAATAAGAAATGCAAAGAAAGATAACTCATTCCTGAACTAGACTCTCACCTTGGCGGATGCAGCAGCAGGCCTACTCATTGTTCACAATCTTAAATCTGTGCTGTCATCATGGCACAATACAGAAACTAAAAAACTTGAGCGGGCTCCATTCAATTCAAATGAATCCATTCAAGTTCTGTGACAGAAATTTATGACACAGACAGGTATTCCCCACCAGGATACCTCAAATGGTACCCTTCTAAACTGATGTTTCAACATAATGGCATAATCTCACATAATCATAATAAATCTGTGCACATGGTTGTCACAAAGCTTGTTGAATTCACTCTAGACAGTTGAATCTATTTTTGTTTGATCTGAAAATACTGGACTCTTCTGCGCATGACTCAGAAGGATCACATATTCTGTTACCCACATATGAAATCAGCAGGAGTCTGATGCAAGAGAGGAATTTGGGCTCCTAAACTTAAAAATGCTGTTTTACTCCTACCCCATACTCACTTTTAGCAAATTAGTTTCTTTCAGCAGGCCATCAAACAGGTTTGGTTAGGGTTTGCAGGTGTTCTCAGAGACCCATGTCTGTGATCCAACATAACTTTTCTGTGTAGGACAAAATCTGGAAAGAGGATAAAATGAAGGGAATGAGAAAGGAAGAGCAGCTGCTTAGTATCCTTAGTCCTTAAAGTGCTGCTTAGTCTCTGCCTGTATTCTAACTCGTACTAAAAGTAGAGACCACATCACACCAGCCCTGACTGCTCTTCACTGGCTACCTGTAGCCTCCAGAATTATATTCAGAATCCTCTTATTGGTGTTTAAATGGTCCCATCCCAAGATCTGTCCCAGCCAGGTCTCCCAGATCCTCCTACAGTAGCTTGTTAGCCCTGTCTTATATGTGAAGCACCTTGAATTGGATTTTATGTGTTAAAGTGTGCTATATAAATGAAGCTGCCTTGCCTTAGAATAGACATGTACTCTTTAAGTGTAGTTGAGAAGAGGCAATGCATAGAAAGTCTAAATATACTGTCTAGTCAAGAACAGCTACAAAAAAGTCAAAGGAACACCGTCTTATTGCAAATAAATTATTTCCTTCATTTCACATGAGTGGAACAGGTTAAAAGCATTGCACTGTTGGGGCCTAGTATGGCCTTCATCAGGGAACAATGCACGCAGCACAATGACACAATGACATACATATATATATGTATAGGGGACACTATAGGGTGGAGTCAGGTCACATGACAACTGGTTCAAAATACAACACCAAAGAAAGTACCACCAACAGGGACACAAGGGATTCCGATGAAAATCACCACCTGATATTTGGCACAAGTAATACCATAACCTTAAGTAATGGCCATATTGCATCATTTTAACTGCAATTGGAACATTTGAAAATAATTTTTTTGTAAAATAGCCCAACCGTCCTTAGATCAAGAGCTTTGCTGTCTAAGCCACTATCTAAATAAGCACCGTCATCATTCTTCTGCTGTCTCTCAAAAGCGAGCAAAGGTTATGAAGTCATAAAGTCTGGGGACAATAATATATATTAACTGTAGCTGTTTCTACTATATGAATGAAAGGAATCTAGTTAGTTGGCTAATTAACCTGCTATAACCAAAGGACATTCCATGTAAGCGTGGCGTTTGGCAGCTGAAAGCACGTACCGTATAGAACCCCCTTTTTTTCCCCTTGGCTTTGTATATTATGTGTTTATTGTGTCACTCTCCTTATCTGCCCCCGCACACGTAAGTAGCCAGTCAGAAATCTGAGTCAGGGTTTAGGCTACCTGGTCCAATAATCTGGCTCCTCCAGCAGAAATCTAGCTGTGTTAACTGAGTGTCTCCCGATCCTTTAATCTCATAATAGAAACCAGCTTTCTCGTTTACATGGCATTTCTGAAATCAGATTACTGTCGTATGCGGGAAATAACTGGATTAACTAATGTGCATGTAAGCGCACTGTATGATGGTTTTGTCTCGTTAGAAATGGATGAAGTAATTGGACATGACAAAAGTAGGTCCTTATGAGCGCATACCCCTCCTCAGTGACTACCTTCATGCGCTTTTCTGCTGAATGGTGTATGGTGGACTCAGAGCAAAACCACAACTGCATAGAGAAATGAACTTTAAGCTGTTTGAATCACAATAAAGGCTGCTTGTATTTTCTTCAGTTTGGTAACACTGAGTTGTAATATACAGTTGTAATATAGTTGTAATATACAGCTCTGTTAAACTGTTGACTCTCACTCAAATTAGTCTCTATAAATAACAGTTTTGTCTGATCTTAACATCCTAACTCCTGAGTTGTTATACTTTTGGATCAAGTGGGTATTCCGTCCAGATTGTAACAGACCAAACAGAGTTTCAAAAATGAATCCTAGTCATGAGCCTATAATTTGACTGAGAGAGAGCCTTTTGACCACCCGTGCATGTGATATGCCTGAATGTCTTGTCCCCTTATAGCTGAGAGGACTAGTGATGAGGGGGCGATACACTGAGTCTATTCAGTGGCAGGAACGTAGCTTAAAAGAGAGACAGGGCATCATCTGTAAGGTGTGGGTGGAGCTGAGCCTTTGGCAGTCTGATTTGAGTTGTTCTCAAGTAGAGCCATATCAGCTGCACAGATTTTCATCAAACCCAGAAATAGGTAGGTTATATTAGGGGTTGGGTTGCTCTGTATTGTATGTTCTAGTGAGGTTTATTAGCTTGGGGAAATGTGCCTCATTTTTTTTTTAAGTTCCATGCACCACTAAGGAAGTAAAAGGGGAAGCGACACTGAGAGGGGGTTGAAATACTTAGCAAACTAACTCAGATGGTGGGCTGGTCGGCGTACAATCAGGCTGCTAAGTTCCCCTCTTTTAAGCGTTCCCTCTGCTGAGGAATCCCAAATCTTCTGTTATTTACACCTCTGCGAGTTGCAGTTTCTGCTTTGGACAGTCTGCGTTTTGTGAGTAGTTCTTTCATGATGGGATCAATGGCACATCAAATTTGTGCTGCTGAGGTATCTAAACAGCGTTCTATCTGTGATTTTCTTTTTCTCACATGTTCCTCTTCTCCACTGTCATCTCTCTTTTCAGGTTTTTGTTTCAGTAGACAGCCATGGCACCAGGGGATGTGGTGCCAGACCATGCCAAACAGCCTAAGTCCAAGGAGAAGCGGCCTGGAAACAGGGCCTCAAAGGCAGACTGCGAGCCTGATGGCTCCTTTGTCTTTGAGGCCCATGAGGCCTGGAAGGATTTCCACAATTCCCTCAGGCATTTCTACGAAGTAGGGGAACTCTGTGATGTCACGCTGAAGGTAGGTCAAGCTGTTTGGACACAAGAAAAGAAATATTGGTTTTAAGTTTAATTTATGGCTCAAATAACCTTTGTTTAAGTTTTCTAGTCAGGTATATAAAAAATGTTTTTCCCAGTCTAGTGTTGGTGGGATGTTGGTTTGGTTTAATGTCAACCTCTGAATGAATTGTTGCAGAAATTAAATGACTTTACATGTCCTGTGTCAACAGCAAGACTGTTGACATGAGTAAGAGGTGAGCTTATTAGTATACTTACATGCCCTATGTTTCATTTACTTTTCTTGTATGGCCCTTGATAGGTGGGCAGTAGGCTGATACCATGCCACAAGCTTGTGCTGGCGTGCGTCATCCCTTACTTCAGGTACACTCTATCTTCATAATGTTTTATTTTTTGAACCTTGCTTATCATAGTGGCTTTCATTACCACACAGAAACATCATACGTTTTTTTTTATTTTTTTTATTTAGTCTCCATAATGATATAACAGACTCTGTTGGTCTAGATCCTGAGCTAGGTTTTCTTAAATCATTTATGCAGTGGCCTAAGAGCATGTACCAAGTAGGACCAAGAGTAATACAAGTAGAAGCCTTAAGCCCTGCATGGGGTGAAGAGGATAAGTAATGTAGTTTATATGTAGTGCAGTTTGAATGAATGTCTAAACTGTGTATTCTTAGCCCTTCATGGCTCATGATTGACACCACTGATGTAGACTATAGAGGACTTGACAACAACCTTTAATCTTGTAACAGAACTTACAGAAAATATTTCCAAATGTTGATGGAAACATAAACCTTACTTGATACCTTGTCTTCCCTCAGGGCCATGTTCCTGTCGGAGATGTCCGAGGCCAAGCAGGAGCTCATTGAGATCAAGGACTTTGATGGTGATGCCATTCAAGACCTGGTGCAATTTGCCTACTCTTCCAGGCTCACTTTAACTGTAGATAACGTTCAGCCGCTACTTTATGCTGCTTGCATCCTTCAGGTGAGAATACATACATACAGCACAAACACGCTATGGGTATTTGTTCACCTTATTCTTCTAGTATGAAATATCAGTGACAAATAAAATGTAGTGATGCGTGTAACATGATAATATTTTCTCTAATACATCACAACAATCTATACAATAGAATTTGTTTGTCACTGCCTGAATCCTTTAGGTGGAGTTGGTCGCGAGGGCTTGCTGCGAGTACATGAAGGCCCACTTCCACCCCACCAACTGCCTTGCAGTACGCACATTTGCCGAGAGCCATAATCGTGTAGACCTGATGGACATGGCCGACCGCTATGCCTGCGAGCACTTCTGCGAGGTGGTGGAGTGTGAGGACTTCCCGTGTGTGTCACCCCAGCACCTGCGCACCCTGCTGTCCTCCAGCGAGCTGAACATCCACTCAGAGACGCAGGTGTACAACGCAGCAATCAAATGGCTGAAAGCAAACCCACAGCACCACGAGACCTGGCTGGACCAGATCATGTCTCAGGTTAGAGAAAGTTAGAGTTTGAACAGGCTTAGGGAGATTTTCGCGTAATTGTTTTGAATGTGTACATTGTATGTCAATCTCTCCTTCAGGTGCGCCTCCCTCTGCTCCCAGTTGAATTCCTGACCGGGACAGTGGCAAAGGAGGAGATGATCAAAGGTAACCTGAGCTGCCGCGACCTGTTGGACGAAGCCAGGAACTACCACCTCCACCTCAGCAACAAGGTGGTGCCAGACTTTGAATATTCAGTTCGCACCACACCCAGGAAACACACTGCTGGTGAGACTTAGGAGGTGTATTCTGGCTCTGAATGTGTAATGTGTCTTAATGCTATAGATTTTTTTCATGAAATAAAATATATTTTTGGGAGTTAATATTTTGTAAGCAGGTCTAGTCTGCTTTTTTTCTCAGACCTATAAAGTAAGCAATTTATTCTGTTTGGGTTGAAAATCTTGCATGTTTTTTCTCACTGTGCCTCCTCTTTTTGCCCTCCAACTATCTCCTCAGGGGTTTTGTTCTGCGTCGGTGGCCGAGGTGGTTCCGGCGACCCATTTCGAAGCATCGAGTGCTATTCCATCACGAAGAACAGCTGGTTTTTTGGCCCTGAGATGAACAGTAGACGGCGCCATGTGGGAGTGATATCTGTAGGAGGTGAGAGGGGTTGCAGCAGAGAATGAACGAGAATGACAGTGCAGAAAGTAAAAGACAGAGTGTCTTGGGAACGGGGAGGACATGGCAAGGCAAACAAATGGGTTTAAAACCTGAGTGGAACAAACTTGCAGATGGTGAGAAATTTAAGGGCTTTATTTAAAGATCCTGGAAAGGAAAGATGAGAATATAGAAAATTCGTACATATCAGGTTGAACAACATTAGGAAGAAGCGCAATAGTCCAGAGTTTGTAAGAAGTCATTTTCTTTGTTTTTTTGAGCCATAGACTTCTCAAATCTCATGGCATTAGAATAGTCCAAAAGGGAGCCTGTAAAACTCTATATTTCTACGTTGCAAACCTTTTGGAGGGGTTCTTGTTTGTTTTTAAGAACAGTTTCTTACAAAGGCAGAGCTTGTTTTACAATTAACAATTTAACTGACAGTTTTCTTTGCCTGCCAATTTGTTTGACTGACAGTTTTTTCCTTGGCCAAATTGATTTGGTAAGAATTTGGCTTAATGTTTTAAAAAAAGAAAAAAAACTCTTCAGTGTAGAAAGCTACTTTTGTCATGTAGCCTATAGTGTAGCTAGCTACATTTTCCTCATGGAGAACTTTAATGTAGTGGAGCTTCATTTATTGTGGAGTAACTTAACTTACTACATTTTCCATGTAGATTGCCCAACTCTGGTGATTGCACAGTTCCTTGCTGTGTTCTGTGAACCAGTGCCTATTTCATCAGGCACTGCCATGTTTGCAGAGGATGGAAACAAACCCGATAGAATCTTTTTACCATGGCGATGACAGAGCCCATTGCGTACATCTTCACCGAGGCATAAGTGCAGGATGTTTTGAGACATAGTATCTCTTGATGACAGACAGCTTTGTTGTGACCAAGCAAAAGCTGTGCTTCTCTGGAACAAACAAGAACACACTGCTCTATTCTGCATCATAAGTCAGCCCATTGACATAACTCTCTAACAGGCTCATGACAACACATTATCAGTTTGAGTTATAGTTTGTTATTATAGCGACTAACAGTATGTTGAAGGCGTCAAGTTCTCCGGCACTATGCTGGTATGCATCTGTTTCAGGTTCACACAGTAATTTCCCCTTTTGATTCCCATAATAGAAAGTCCCCACATCCAGGTGGGTTGCTGTTGTAGCTGCTTCTTATCCAATTACATAAAGTCGTGTAAAGCAGCATTACACAATATCCACTTGTATACGTCCAGGTCCAGCGATGTCTTACTCAATTAGGAGCAGGCTACCTTCACTCATAAGCCTGTGAGTCGCTGGCAGAGAGGTGTAGCAGGCATTGCACTAAAACCTGTAAGCTAGGGTAGTGAACACTGCTGAGAAATAACATCAATTGAGAGAGATGTTAAAAAAATAACAAAGATTGGCAGGGATAGATGAAATCAGTGGAAACAGAAAACCATTTGGCACTTGGTTCCACAAACATTAGGAGCCAGGCATGCACTTCAGCACAGTGCATGACAAAATGAATTTTATGGGATTAGAAGCAAGAGAGCACGGCTGCACCAGCAGACTGTGTATACTACAACAAAGTATCTGTGCACATTTACAGTAGAACATGATGCCCTGTTTATCGTAGCCCAGCCACTGGTCGATTTGTGTAAGAGGCTGTATTATTTACAATCACTGGTCAGGTTACATAATTATGTAGCTTGAACATCATACCTGGTCTCAGATCTGCACTCCTGTTCTCAGCTTTATGAAGGAAGGTGCTGAAAAACTGCTGCATGTTGGACGTTTGTCTCCTCAGGCAAGGTGTATGCTGTGGGGGGCCATGATGGTAGCGAACACTTAGGCAACATGGAGATGTTTGACCCCCTCACCAACAAGTGGATGATGAAAGCCTCCATGAACACGAAGAGGTACAGATGCACATATAAAATGAAATGAAGCTCTCATTTTTTGCATTTCAACTGTCTGTTGTGTTGTCTTCTCTTTTCCAGCCTTACAAGTTAACAAGCACTTTTTTTCAACAAAACAAACGAAGAAAAATAACAACATCATATGATCAAAATCCAAATTGATCCCTTAGCACACACTGCTGCCATTGTACCATTACAGCCAATATGCAGCTGACATTACTATATATTACCATGCTTTGACTGTATATATTAGATCATTTTGTTTTTGAGGTAATTTACTCAAGGATGTATGTAAAAGGATTCATGTGCTTGTCTCAGGAGGGGTATTGCCCTGGCAGCTCTTGGTGGTCCCATCTACGCTATCGGAGGCCTGGATGATAACTCATGCTTCAACGATGTGGAGCGTTACGACATCGAAAGCGACCGCTGGAGTGCCGTCGCTCCCATGAACACACCCAGAGGAGGAGTGGGATCTGTGGCACTTGGGGTGAGACTGCGCAGGACAGCCAGTGAAGCTTTTGCACATAGACATTTACTGAATACCTCACAGTCTCTTGACACAGATAAACCACCAAGTGTGATCATGTGTGATGCACCCACAAACCAACTCCTTCTCTCATAGACTTTAACAAATGTGGTCACTAATTTATCTTTCTCTCCCCGGCAGCCCCGATTAGATAAGCGGTAATGGAAAATGAATGAATGAATGAATTTATCTTTTTCTAGTGTGTATTTTATGCAGAAACACTACATTTTTTGATATTACGGATGGGTGATATGGTTTAAATCAAGATCACAATACTTAACTTTATTTTTTAGAAATATATCAATATAGCTATCCATCTGCAAAATGATGATGTAAGATAATTAATGTTCATCCTATTGAAGTGAATGGTAATGCCAGGTGTGATGTCAAACAAAATCGTTTTCAAATATTTCTTAAAATGGGTCATGCTTTTGTCAGTTTTGTTAGTCGGTATTTCGTATTTGTATTCAGCACTTTATTTCACCACTTTCTCCCCACTCCTCCCCAGAGTTACGTGTATGCTGTGGGGGGCAACGATGGCGTGGCATCGCTGTCCAGTGTGGAGCGGTTTGACCCCCACCTCAACAAGTGGACAGAGGTGAAGGAGATGGGCCAGCGACGGGCTGGAAATGGAGTCAGCAAACTGAACGGCTGCCTCTATGTAGTGGGTGAGAGAAGCATGCGGACTTTATAGACGAGGAATAATCAGTTGGACTCCAAACACCCTTTTTATATGTTTTTTTATATAGTGAGATTCACAAACAAAATGAGTATTGTATAAAATAATCTGATGTCTTTTGTCCACAATTGCTCTGCCACCCACACCTTTGCTGACTGCAATGGTCAGGGTCAGAGTTTGAATTTAATTCATCCCATGTGCCAGTGTTTTACTAGTGTGTGTTCCTCTTTACTGGATGCTATTCGTTGAGGCACGCAGGTCACATGCCTCCCTCGTCCACACACTACAATTTCACACACAAATACGTGAATCAAGAAAGGGAAAAGATAATGTTTTGTAAAGCTGTCTGGTTACTGATTACAGAGAAAAACATAAGGACGAGATTTTTACTGTGGCACTTGAATCGGAAGAGTCATTCAAGGTTTATTGAGACTTCTGGTGTGGCTTTTTGCTTAGTCACCATGTGTGACTTCTTATGGGTTGATTGAATCTTAAACCTCATTAAGTAATAACATGATGTTAGTCCATGCAATTGAATGCTGACTGCTGGGACTTCAACACCTGACCACATCATTTCCTGGTTTCATCTCTTTTTGAATCTTTTGATTATTCATACGCGTTAATGTCATACATACCAGTTTCCTCTTAAAACACCTTTGGGCCCTTCCTCAAACAGCCTAGGCCCTCAACTGTTCATGTGTTATCTTTTTCAATGATTGACTCTCCTGTGCTTTGTTGAAGGTGGTTTTGACGACAACTCGCCCCTGAGTTCCGTGGAGCGTTTTGACCCACGGATGCACCGCTGGGAGTATGTGTCTGAGCTGACCACTCCCCGCGGCGGAGTCGGGGTCGCCACTGTGATGGGGAGGGTGTTTGCAGTCGGTGGCCACAATGGGAACATCTACCTGAACACAGTGGAGGCCTTTGAGCCTCGAATGAACAGGTAAAAAAAAAACAAGGAGATGAATGAGAACTGCATGATGTCTGGTGGTTTTCATTGAGCCACTGCAGCAGGAAGTGTGATCATCAAATAACACTATTGGGGATACATATTCGATAATACAATAACAGAATTGTGTTTGATCAGCCATTGGGTTGACATTCATCTAATATTCATCTGAATAAATGTTAGATGATAAATGTTACTCATATTCATTATAAATAACAATGTTAGGGCTGTCTTTTCTAACTGTATCATATTATACAGGGTTCCCACAGTCATGGAAAACCTGGAAAAGTCATGGAATTTTAACATCTAATTTCCCAGGCCTGGAAAAGTCATGAAATTAAGTAAAATCATCGGAAGTTTTGGAAAAGTCATGGAATCAAATTTTGTTGTCTCTGATGAAATTAATTGCAGTAATCCTCCATGGGTAATCTTCCATGTAATGTTTTGATGCGCAAGTCCAACTTTCTGTTGCTTTTGGCACAACGTAACGTGTTAATGCATGACTACATTATGCTCCCTCAATTTCACTTCTGTTCATGTACTTATAGGTTGATTAGGTTAGGTTAATTCTACATGATATCAGCGTTCTAGAAGAGCCTGAAAAAAGTTGCTGAACTCTGGACTGTCACTATGTTCATATCTTCATCTAAATGCCTCTGTTTCCTCTCCAGATGGGAGCTGGTGGGCTCGGTGTCCCACTGCCGTGCCGGGGCGGGGGTGGCGGTCTGCTCCTCTCACGTCAGCCAGATCAGGGATGTGGGCCAGGGATCCAGCAACGTGGTCAACTGCATGTGACTGACACTCCACTTCCCAGGTGACTGCTAAGACCCCCATCAGATCTGATTTGCCAAGCACCCAATCACCGCACAAGCACCCAATCCAAACCACATGGACAGAAAAGAGCAATATCACCCTCATTACGACACCGTCACAATCATCATGACAGACCGAACGGCAAGGCAGACGCTCGGCCTGCACACAGTGACTGTGGAATATGATGGTGATATTATGAACTTGATAATGTGCACCTCTGACTCACCTGAAGTCTTCTCTGAGCCCTCTAAGAAAAGGACACATAGGATTTTTTTCTTGTTTGTGATATTTGCATTTCAGTGATGTATTATCTAGTACTGTATTTTCTTGCTTTTTTTATTTGACTGCCTTGACATAGTTTTTTGTTTGATATTTTTAAGGGAAAGTGGTAGCTGAGCCTAGTACTGGCGACTTGAGTCGAAATGAGTTTGATCAGCACTACAATCTTAACTCTACACATTATTAACCAGGATGAAATAGTAGGCCAGTATGAACGCTTGTCTTGCTTGAGACTGTTTCTCGATTGCACTTTGGCTCTACGGTTGTTTTCATTATCCAGAGAAGGCTCTACACGCACAAAATAGAGGACATTCATACTGTAACACTCACCTTTTTTGCAGTGCAGTTTAAACACTTACATTTTCATGAGTCTATGTGAACTCGGCAGGTTGACCTCATCCACGTTCCCAAGATGCTTCTTACTCGGTTTCATGTCAGGATGAGCAAAGGCATCATGGCCATGGTATTTTGATTTTTGAAGATGGATTTCAGGATTATTTTATCCGCAGTTCCAACTGCAGCGTGCTGGATCGTACCCCAGTGGTGTAGCTGGGTGTAATTGCATTTGTACAATCGTATTCGGCTGATTAGGACAGCCAATCATTGGTTAGCATATGGCAGGCCCAAGGAATGTTTGCGCTGCAGGTGCCAAACAGAAGAACTTGAGTGAAGCATTATAGAGAGCTGTAGATAAAAATCTGGTCCAACCCTTTGCTGAATCATAAGTGGCTCCTTTACCTCAGAGAACTGAGAAAGGTGTAACTATGAACCTGAGAGTCTTGGACTGATCAGAGCAATACCACGCAGCTGTTCAGTTCTGCTTGATTTACAATGTTGTGTCGAGATCTGCAGAGATCTGTTGAAGCTAGCAGGGAATGATTTTCAAATTCAGAGTTTGTGTTTGACGATAGCTGGACTGTCAGGAATCCTAATCAAGAGTGCTTTCAGATGTGAATGAGATTCGACGGAGATTTCTCTCTGGTAAATGGTTCAGATATATTTTAATATATGGAAATTTTGTATTACCAAATAGGTGTATCTTTGGTGTTATTCTTTTCTACATTATCTAATCCATTGCTGTGCACTATTTTCCTAGAATAGATGTGAAGTCTGAGTATATTTTTGTCCTGAAATAAGAATTTTATGTTATTTTCAAATGTCTTGATAATATCCACATAGTTGTTTTCTTTTGGCTTTGAGTTTGAAGATGGTTCTTTAACTCTCACGCTGATTTTGGGCATATGTAAGAAATTTGGAGGCATTTCTATCAACTCTATTGATATATTGTTTTCTCAGAACAGGTTGAGAAAAATATAATGATTTTGAAATGGATATTATTTACATACGAGGAAGGAAAAAAAATATTATGCTGCACAATTTGTGTTCTTCCATTATCAATACTAGTGCAATTTATCAACCTGGTGTATCATTTATACACCAAGTAGAATTTACTTGCCAACTTTGTTAGCAGATGTGCCAGAAGCTTTTGTAAAATGGCTGTGTTTTGTGCTGTTATCATTCCCCCCTTTGACTGCTTCAATTGTGTGCTGTTCATTTACATGGTATAATAAAGTTATGCATCATGTTTACTTGCCATATTTGTCCTTTCTTTTTTTTAGTTGTTGATGAAAGCCGCCTTCCAGTTAAGATAAGCCCCATTTTGGAGCCAAAAAAACTCAATCTTAAACTAATTAAGTTTGGAATTCTAAATTACCTACTGTAAGGGCCCTAATAAAATTCAACTTGTTCACTGCAAGCTAAATTACAGATCTCCAATGTTTATCTGAGTTTGATGTGTCCGCTGAGCAATGTCCTGTATAAATGATGATTCGATTTTTTTTAAATGTGCTGTTATTGTTTGGTAACATGCACTAAAGTTAAAAAGTAACAAAACTCACAAGGCAGAGTTTTGGCTATATAACATTTATAGTCAGTTGACATGCGGTTGCCTCCTTTGGACTTTGAGATTGTGTTTTCACTCAAATGTTATGCGCACTTCCCAATGATGCATCATTAAGGTAATCAAATGTGCCTGAAGCTTCTGATGCAGTGGTCAAGAATACCAGTAATGATGAGTGCACACATTTCTGTACACTACATCCAATACACAGTTCACACTGAAGTATTTACCATGTGGCAGGCTGCATACAAAACACAATTGACAAATAAAATGTATCTATTATTGCATTTGTCTGTCACAACTGGGAACTATGATGATAATAGATAGATTGATAAACTCTATATTAATCCCTGAGGAAAATTTGCACTTATATGGTAGCTCACATACATATTACAGAGAATAAAAATTTTAAAAAATGCAAGAATTAAAATACAAGTTCTTTCTGATAGTGCAAAATTGAACTATTATCCCTGAAGTTGCAGTCCATCTATATTATAAGAAAAACAGTCCACTTAAATTGTTGGTGATCAGTTTTTTTTTTTTTCTCCCTGAACAGACAAGGTTGTAATTTAGCAAATCAGTCAAGAGGTCAAGTGTTTGTCATACAGGTTTTACTGCTCTCGGTCTTTGAACCCTGAGCTGATTCTAAAAAGTAGCTGGCCGAAGAGGAGCTAATCAGATCTCTGTTAACTAGAAGCTGGAAGACATCAGAGAGTGGCAGGCTGAGGGGACAC
>OMLF01037301.1:0-12020 GCA_900302615.1 Holocentrus rufus | reverse complement strand
AAGAGACCTACCCCTGTTAGGATGTATGGTAATACACCTTGAGAGCCGAATACAGAGACGTTATCCACCTGATGGGCAGAGGGCAAAGGATGCTTCTGCTGCTCTTCAATCTCTTTGCTCTTCTTGTTTGCGGTAAGGCTGACTTCCTTCTTCTCCACTTTTTGTTTTACATTTTTACGATGTTACGCGTGATACTCAAATTCACCATTATCCACACCACAAGAGCATCAGAGCACGTTGCCAACATCTGAATAATGCACTCATTTTGGGCTCCAGAGAATGAAGACTCTATTAAAGGAAAAGTTCACCCAAAATGCAAAGAAAAGAGATATTTTCCAATGCACGCCCAGTTCAACCTATCATCCAGATCGTGTCTGTGTAATTTGGTGAAGTTTCCAGTCTGTCTTCCCTGTCTCCTGGCACTCCATTACAATGGGGCTGGATGGTTGTTTGTTTGTGGAGCTTAAAACATCAAAAAGTTCCATGTGAAAAACTCGACCGCAAAAGTTCTTTTCAAAAACATGGGGATGTGGTATAATCCACAGGGGCGAAGAGCTTTGTTAGGAACTGTTTCTTGTTGAGAAATAATGTCCACGCCTTGTGTTGCAGTGTCTCCTGCTCATTCAAAATGAACAGGAGAACAATCAGAGACCCACGCTTGGCATGAAAAGACCTCCGCTGTATAAATTTCTGTGATTAATTGTATCTATATGCCTCTGACGACAGATGTTAACTACTGTTAAACAAAAACTGTATCTGTTCGCCTCCCGGGGCGGATAAATACAGTTTACTGATGTTCTTCGGCAGGAAATAATTGAATAATTGAAATAACTGAATTCTTTGCCCCCGGAGGGCTGTGGATTATATTGGGTGTCTGTGTCATTGTTTTTGGAAAGAGCTGTTGAGTTTTTCACATTTCACATTTTTCACATACATTTTTGACCATTTGAGGTCAGCCAACAAATATAAATCCAAGCCCATTTCATTGGGGTGCTAGGAGACTGGAAACCTCACCAAATCACACAGAAACTGTCTGGATGAACCGACTGCACTAAGTGTTTTTGTTTGTGTGTTTTTGAAATTTTGGGTGAACTGTTCTTTTAACCAGGTGGCCAGGCATATTTTTTGCATCTGAAATACAGAATAACATCTTTGTGCTTTTAACGTGGCATGCATTTTGAAAACAATACATACATGTTTTTGTTTTTTCTTCCACAGTGCAAATAGGAATCTTATCATTGCATATTTGAAATCTAGATTTTCAGAGCTCAGAATAAACTTTACCCATTTTTCATTTCAGTAGATAATATCTGAAACTTTGTTTGTTCATCAGAGTAAAAAAAAACAAAAAAACAGCAAACCTAACAACAGGCGAAAGTATCATTGGAAAAATAATCTGAGTATGCAATAAATTATTTGGATAGCAGAGGATGCTATTATATTTTGTATTATGCAGGAGCAGTGGTATTTCTAGAGTAAGCAAACTGATGAATAGAATTATTTGGTTTCTTAGTTGGTGACAGCAGGTGTTATTATCTGATGGTTTAATGTCTGGCAATCATGAACATAAAAAAATAAAAGAAGATTTGAAGCAACTTTTTCTGTGCTGCCTCAACTCACCGGGGCTGTGTACCAAACATGTGATGGTATTGTGTCTGTAAACTGTTTAAAGTCAAACATTACCACAAGCCCATTCGTATAAGTTGTTTTTTTTTTTTTTTTTTAAGAGTTACTTGGTAGTTGTGCAGTTTTGTCATGGGACTTTTATGGATCTGCATTCAGGTCCCCTCCCACCTTTTGCAATTCCATATCAACTGGGCAATATTTTACTTTTCAGCCTAGAAAAAAAAATCTCTGAATACTGTAATTTCAATCTGCTTTTCTTCCCAATTGAAAGGTACTACACATCATAATTTTAGCTATGCATTAATTCAACATTTTCCATCAATATATCAGCAAAGAATCTTACAATCTTTTACGTATCCATGTATTGATTAGAAGAAGGGTATTCAGTATGTATTTTGTCTGTTGTATAACGATGCGGCGCTGTATGTCACATTTTCAGCCCACAGCCAGTGTGATGAAGGCTGGAGGCCGTACGAGGGCAGATGTTACCACTTTTCAGAGGATAGAAAGACATGGATGCAGGCTCATGCAGAGTGTTTGAGACAGGACAGCGACCTGATGAGCATTCAGGACATTCATGAGAGGGTGAGACAAAAAAAAACAAAAAACAAAAAGAACTCACATGAACTTTTTAGCATTCATATACCATACTTCTTTTATATGCATTGCAACACTGACCCACAACATCACACCCCATGAATTTTGTCAAGTAAATGTGATCACTTGAATACTGTGTGAACTCCCTCAACATTGACACACACACACACACACAGAGACACCAAACTCTAGATTTGATAAATATCCACTTACCCTATCAGAGGCTCTATTTTCCTACTTCTGTTCTTTATTTCTAGCTGTGGGTGACGACCCAAATTGCCAGAGAAATCTTTTGGATCGGCCTGAATGACCGTATGGTAGAAGGTGTCTGGGAGTGGACGGATGGGAACACTTTTTATGAGTATATAGCGTATGTACAACTGTTACCATTTGAATACTGGAAAGGCACTGAATTGATTAAAGTGATACCTAAATAATGATCTGATATTTGAAGACTCAGGAGTGTGTATTCAAGTTTGGCCTGAACTATAGGCTTCATTGTTGACTCTATCTCCTCTCCTCTGCACCCTTCAGACACTGGATGACAGGCCAGCCTGACAACTGGGGCGGTGACCCTGGGGAGGACTGTGGCCAGGTGGTAGGATTAGCCGATGGAGAGTGGAACGATGAAAACTGCGATGTTCAGAGGAAATACATCTGCAAGCGCCAAAACCGTAAGTCCAGCAGCCAGTGTCAATGCTGTTTTCCCCTTTAACCTTGTATTGTTGTGCCCAGTGACAACACTATCAAACACTAAGCAGTAACCTATTGGGTAGTGAAGTACAAAAACTGGTGAAGTGCTCCTCCGTAATGGTGATTTTCACTTTTGTATTTTTTTATGTAATTTTAATTTTAATTTTAATTTATTTAAATTTTAATGGTGATTTTGACTTTTGTATTTTTAAATTTAATTTAATTTTAATTTATTGGTGATTTTGACTTTTGTATTTTTTTTTATTTAATTCAATTTCTTTTCATTTCAATTTTTTTGATGATTTTGATTTTTGTATTTTTTCTTTATTTATTTTTCACATCAGAGATCTTTCAGGGACTAAATCTTTTAGAGAATCACATTTTAAACACGTTCTCCTTTGCTTCACAACAGCCAACCCTCCCACCCAATGTGCCAATGGCTGGAGGCCGTTTAATTCCAACTGCTACAAGCTAAAAGCAGACACCATGAAGAGCTGGGTGGCAGCCAGATTTGACTGTTTGAGAGAGGGAGGAGACCTGGTGTCCATTACCTCAGATGAAGAAGAGCAATATGTCACAGAAAGCCTGGACACCTCGCAGATCGACCTCTGGATTGGCTTGTCCACGCTGGTGAGAGTCCGTCCTGAAATGACAATGGGGCAGTTCTCCTGAAATTTGAGCAGCTTGTCTTGTTTGCTGGATATGAATATTAAATGCACCAGTTTAAAGATGAAATTTGCTTCTATAGAAATGTAACAAACTATCGTGCCAAGTTGAGGCTGGTAATGATCAGTTCACTTGGTCTGATGCTGACCCGGGGACGTACAGAAACTGGGGACAAGGTGAACCTACAGTGTGAGTGAGATACCTGTCAATTAAATTTAAACATTAACCCGTTTGGTAATGTTTTAAATACATATTCAATAACGTATCCTTCTCCAACAGCGATGCACAGGCAGGCACATGTTCTGCGATTATGAAAAACGAAGGAGAGCAGCATGGGAAATGGAGAACCCATGCATGCCGGCATGAACGTCCTTATATGTGCAAACGACAGCTCAATAGTAAGTTTGATTGTGTTCGAAACAAGGCATTTCTCGCCCCAGTCTTGACAATTTAGATTCTGTTCATAACTCGTTCCTCTTGTAATCTGTTTCCCGCCTCATTCCCTTCTAGCCGTCTGCCCTCCTGGTTGGCTGAGCTTCAGCGGGAGTTGTTACTGGTTGGTCAGTAATACCGAACTGCTGACCAACTGGTACGAAGCTCAGACCAAGTGTACAGATTTAGGGGCCAACTTGCTGATTATAAACAGGTAGGGACACATAAACTTGGTTATGCCTCCTAGGTCCCTAAAAGACACCGCATTTAAAAATCACACTTCAATAATTACGTTATTTTTGGGAACATAGAGAATCTCACATTATCTCTCACATTTGTTCTATATCTGCAGTAAAGAAGAACAATACTTCATTAATGGAAGGCTTCCTGACTTCCATCACTCAGACATTCCTGACATCTGGATTGGTCTATCAGGTACTCTGCAGCCATATAATACATTTTGAACCTCAGTATCAATCAGTGTAAATTTGTTATATATTAAATTTGTGGCTTGACCTGATTCTTGTTGATATGAGTTGAATTGTCATGATACTGCCATGAAAAAGCAAATTCCTATTATTACTTTTATAACAGATGCACTGTTACATTTAAATCACAGTCTTTTTGTCAAAATGCCTGTCTCCTCATGTTTTCTGTTGTGTAATGTCACCAGATAAGAACGGGGACGGGGTCTTCCAATGGGTGGACAAGACCGATATCAGCTTTTCCAACTGGGGCTCAGGTTGGCCCCAAAACACTGCAGACGTCTGGGACTGCGGGCAGATCTTCGCAGGTAAGCACAACAGTCCACCACGAAAGCCCTAAGAAGGCACTCCCCCAGTTTGAAATGAAACTGGCATTGCAAGACTGACCAGACTAAATGCATTCACCTGTTCTCCTTCAGGAAATTATGAAGGCAAATGGGAAACAACCGGCTGCTTCAAGAGCCTGGGTTACATTTGTGAAATGACCGGTGGACAGAATGTGAAACCCACTTCACCTCCAAGTTAGAGACTATAATTATTACTCTTTATGTGCTGTGTAGTTATTGTTGTGTTAGTTATCATTATTACCATTTATGAAATCTCCTTTACTAGATGTAATAGATGAAAAAAATTAAGAGTTCATTTGCAAAAACAGATATCCTCCATCAATAAAAAGCACACTATTAGGCTAATGCATAGATAATGTTTTGACAACTTTTTAGAATCAGACGGTATGTTATGTGAATTACATACAACAGTAAGTTTATCTGTTTTTAGGAAAGGCATTTATCTGTCTCTGCAAGTGAACTCTTCAAATATAGTTTTTAATTCATTCATTCATTCATTTAGATTTTATTTTATAAACATCTACAGAGTGGATAAAGGTTGAACAAAACCAAAACCTTTTTCTCCCTAGAATCATACTGTGACCAAGGATATTTGTTGTTTGGAAATTACTGCTATCATTTTGAGCTTGATAACTTGAAGAACTTTGAGGACGCAGAGAATTATTGTGTCAGCGAAGAGGGTCACCTGGTCAGCTTCCAGACTCAGGAGGAGCTCAGCTTCCTGACTGGTAAGTGGCTTAATCAGGGGCCATTCTCCTGTGGGAAATCACTGGTTTGGTGGAGACGATAACGTTTGGTCTTCTATCTACAGCTCACATGCCCAGGACCGCCTGGGTGGGTTTGAATGACCGGAAAGATGAAGGCCATTTTGAATTTACTGATGGATCTCAGGTTGTAAGTGACTATATCATAAACATCTTGTGCGGTACACATCCCTATGAAATGTTTTTATTCAGTTTAACATAAGAAATGAATTTGTAGTTACTAACATAAGGTTTACGTTGTATTTATTTCCCAGTAGCTCAAGACACTTCCAAACATTTGGTGTGTTCTCTGCTTTTAATTTCGCACATGCTGCTGTTCACATGTTCATGATAATGTATTCTTTCACTATGAGCTACAGTAGTTTTCTCTGGGTCTCAGGGCTTCCTCCTGTGGGAACCGCACCAGCCAGACGATTATCAGGGCAACGAGGACTGTGTGCACCTCAGAGGGATGAACCATCCTGAAGCTGGGAAGCTCAATGATGACGACTGCTCCTCCACATATGAATTTATCTGCAAAAAAGGTCTGATACTCTCATGTTAATGCTGCGCCTTTTTTCATGTGACAATCATGTACTGTAGTTGTTTTAAGTTTTTTTTGTATTCGTTTGTCTTTGACTATCCATAGAAAAGGGGAAAGAAACCACTCCCCAGCCCCCAACCTCTGGACCAGGTACACTTACCAGTACTTAGCATATAATTACTGCATAACATTTTTATTTATTTTTTTATTTTTTGCATATGCACATGTGCATTTGTGTGCTTGTGTTTCTTATAGGATGGACTGAGAAATGTGGTTATTGGACACCTGATCCATTCAACGACTACTGCTACCTGTTTAACTACCTGTCGATGAGGAAGTGGGCAGAAGCACGAGCCGACTGTGTCAATCAGGGAGGGGACCTCATTAGCATCACTGATCCCTTTGAACAGGGCTTCATACACGGTAAGCTTTATGTGTTTTTACTTGAATGCTACTTCCAAATAACTGCACAAATAACTGCACTATTCAGGGATGTGATTCTTCACTTTTTCTGGAGACATCTCTAGTTGATTTATTATTTTTTTCTGATTATTTACTGATTCAACTTTTTTGTGTTTATCCTGATCCTGCCTCCTCTCTCCTTACAATATGTGGAGTTTGACGATAGACAATATAAATCTTGAAATGAAGCTTGTTTTAGACTTAAGTGTAGGATTATAGATATTCAGTATGTGCTCAGCTCAGTCTCTCATTCATTGCGCTGGTGCTCTATAATGATTTGACTTGTATTTTGCCGTTTCTTCTCTAGGCTTAATCCATCATAGTCCGACAGGGATCTCATTGTGGATGGGGGGTCATGACTCTGTCACTGAGGGGGGCTGGGAGTGGACCGATGGCTCTCCTTTCAGATACATCCGCTGGAATGCAGGTGCGTGCATGTCCAGCAAGACATGTAATGGTTCGCTGTGACGAGTGGAGTCTTGGAAAAAAAAAAAGTACAAAATTTCTTTTCCTCATAGGTAACCCAGACAACTTCAATGGGGAAGACTGTCTGTCCATACTTATTAACAATGGCTACTGGAATGATGACAACTGTGAAGTGAACAGGGGTTACATCTGCAAACGGAGAGGTAGGACGTGCTGCGTGTATTGTCACTGTCAACTCGTACATATTGAAAACAATATATAGATCGACATTAAACCGATATTTCCTCTTTCAGGGAAAACTCCTCCACCGCCTCCACCTCATGATGGTATGTATGATGATGGCTCACAGCTTTCTAGTTCATTTTTTGAAAGCTCAAAGCGATGTATTATCTCTGTGATATGTATGCAATGCAGTGAGTAATTATAGGCTTTATGGCGGATTCATTTCATATTGTATGAATCCCGTAAATCCTTTGTGTCTTATCCTTTCCTGTGTAGGTTTCATGACAGCACTGATGTGCCAGGACTCGTCTGCTGTGCTCCATTGTCCAGGAGAAAGTGTAATTAACATCCAGTCTGCTTTTTATGGACGCAAGAAAGATGACATCTGTCCCCACCTGGATGGATCAGGAGGAGGTACTGAATTAAAAGTCACACAAAACTAGCAGTGGTAGACGAAAGAGGTCTAGTTATGGCGATCTCAAATGTCAGTGAAGGATTATGCCAAAGAAGAATTTCATAGAGTGGGATAGTAAAACTGACTCCATTAAACTCCATCTGTAATTCCTATGTGTTGATATTATTAATATTCTTTTTTTTTCTCTGATGAGTGCCATTACTGAATACTCACCGAAACATCACTTCTCTGCAGGAAACTGCACAGTGCCTGGTGTCCTACCTTTTGTTAGAAAGGTATGTGACAACCGTCCTTTCTGCTTTGCCTATGCCCATGTGGAGCACGACCCCTGTCCCGAAGTTTCCAAGTACCTAGAGATCATTTACAGCTGTGAACAGAAAGGTGAGAGTGACAGCTTGTCCAATAACCCCTCCCAGGATTCAGTTGTTTCTCAATGACTAAAGTCACCAGTGTAGTCTAACACTGTGCTGTGTGGTTTTGCTTCTTCCAGTGTGTCTGCACGGCCTTGGTGTAGAGAGTGGGAGCATCGCCGACTCCCAGCTTTCTGCTTCCTCCTCCCTGGGTGCCTTCACCCCAAACAAGGCCCGTTTGAATGGCAACTCTTGCTGGAGGCCCTCCAGTGGCTGTATGTACCAAATGATATCACACTTAATAAACAGTACAGTGCATTAACAATGGAGAATGGGAAAGAAAGGGTTAATTTTGAGTGAAAATGACTCACATGCCATTGGGAGAGATTTTAAGGTGATCTTTGCTTGTTCATGCTCACTTCTGAAAAGTGGTACAAAAGTTTGGTATCCTTACCCCTGCCCTGTATATTATACACTCATTCAGCAAACTCAAACTGGATCCAGGTGGACCTGGGCCAGACCAGGAAAGTGACCGGGATAGTGATCCAGGGCTGTCCTCAGAATGATTACTGGGTCACCAAATTTAAGGTTAAACACAGTATGGATGGAACATCCTGGACTGATTACACTGTTGATGGGGAGGTGAGTCAACAGAACTGCCAAGCTTGTAGCCTATAGCTACAAGGTGACATAATTAGGGAGCAGTTACATTTTTGAACACCGTTTCAGTTTGTGATAGTTTCAGAAAATAACTCCTTGGTTTTCCAGTTTTTTCCAGGCTCGGTAGACGGCACCACTGCAGAGACTCAGCTCCTGGGTTCGCCCGTGTCAGCTAAGTACATCAAGATCCTCCCGCTGGAATACAACGGTCAGGTTGGCCTTCGCTTTGACATCTTGGGATGCACACCTGAATGTAGGCAAACCACATTACTAGAGTGATGAGTCATGGCTAATTTTGCAAAATATTTCATCATCAAATCATCAAATAAATTTCATTATTTGTGATTACATGCTCTGATGCACGTAACAGTAATGATGTCCCCTTCTTCAACAGATGCAGTTACATGTGCTAAGAAGCCCAACTTCACCAATTCCATTGATACCATGACGTGAGTCACACTTGAAATAATCATGTAGTCCATATTCTGTTATCTCATGATACTGATGTTAATGTGTCTTTCAGTGTCCATTGTCCAGCAGGCTGTGCCAAAGCTGCTTACGAAGTGTTTGGCACATCAGTATATCGTGGGGTATGTGAACATACAGACAAATTAAAGATAAAACCAACATAAATTGTCTTAGAAAGGTGTTGGGCCACCATGAGCTGCCTCCTTTAAGTTGTCACTCTCTATATCATCTACTCTGTATCAACTCTGTGTGCAAGGAAAGATGAGGAAAAAATGATCGTATATATGGTTTTCTCTATTTACAACCTCTAACAGGACTCAAACATCTGTGCAGCAGCTATCCATGCAGGCGTTATTCTAAATGAAGCTGGTGGAGACTGTACTTTGTTGAAAGCAGCAGGACAGGATTTCTATCCAGGCTCCAGCAGACATGGCATCACCTCAAGACAGTATGTGCCTGACTTCCAAGACTGCTCTTTCCCCGTGCAATGCACTATTCCTTCCATGTCTTGTCATCTTGATGAACGCTGAATCAATAACAAATGTCATTCCTACAGATCCAGCAGTAACTATCCAGTATCTTACACTTTTGCAGATGGGGGTGAGTTGAGCTGTGGATGTCTTGAATTGATTTCAGTCCTGAGAAAACCATATTTTTAATTTGTTACTGATCCAAGAGTATTTTTCCACATGTATCCTTCAACAGTAGACTAGAAATCCTATCTTATTTTGTTCTTCTGTAGAGTTGAGATGTTCAGGGAATGACTGGCATGAGTTTGGAGAGTCCTGCTACAAGCCTTTTGAAGACAAAAAGACATGGTTCAACGCCCAGATCGCCTGCAGGAGTCAGGGTGCTGAACTTGTGTCCATCCTCTCAATGACAGAGCAGAGCTGGATCGAGAGCTACCTCTATATGGGTACGGATTCAGAAAAGTAAAACATGACAGCCAGTCTAACTGAGTAGGGTGATTTATTAGTTAGAGTGTATCTTATGAAGCATGTTTAAATGTCATTCCAGCTATTTTTAAGGACTTCCACTTGTTCTGGAAGTTTTTTTTCCCATTTCAGAGACATGTATGACTTACTTCTCTTTGGGTTGTCTTCTATAGCCACCAGTGACGTGTGGATCGGTCTGAATGACCAGCAAGTGTCTGGTATGTTCATCTGGTCTGATAAACACTGGGTTTCCTTCACCTACTGGGCACCAGGGGAGCCCAACAACCATGAGGGCTTCGGTGAGGACTGTGTCAAGATGTACCACGAGGTGAGAAGCATGGCCGATAGTCTCGCACACAGACACACTTTGTTTCACTTTGTTTAAGACTGCAGACATGTGCATCCAGCAATTCAAACTGCCCAGATTATTCGTTCTTTACAATGGATCATCATAATTTTAACGGTCATTTATTCTCTGTTCCAGACTGGCAGATGGAATGACGTGTCCTGTTCAGAGCTCAATACCTACATATGCAAAATGCCCAAAGGCCATTATCCATTGCCCTCTGTAAAGCCCACTGTCTATGGATGCCCTGCGGTACTACAAAGGCCTATGTGCTTATTTTAGAATTTAAAGCTTTAGCTTACTTTTGCTTATTTGGGATTCATTTTATAATATTTTATTGCATGTTGCAGATTTATTATATTATTTTGTCATCTTCGTGCCCAAGATTAGTCTCATGTACTCAGAGAGTTATGATGCTTATTGAGAAAACTGTGATACATAACCATATAATGGGATAAGTGCACTGAAACAGGCTTACTTCTGTAATGTGTGTCAGGGCTGGGATGCATATGGCTACTCCTGCTACTGGATGGAGGAAACAGCCAGGACCTGGTCTGACGCTAAGGCCTTTTGTCTGGAGCAGGATGGCTTCATGCTGCACATTGGAGACATGTGAGTTTGACAAGAGCAAAGGTATTCAACTGCCTCGCTGAGATACCACCAAGATGGAATAGGGTTAACACTACAAGACCCGTCCATACCACCACACTACTGAGAAATACCAAGACCCAAGATTGTCAGTTGTCTCTCTTAAATCACAGAGACATAAGAAAATGGACTTTAGTTGCAACTAATCGTGTTGCAGTCTCATGAAACAAAACAAAAACAAAACACCTTGTTGGCCCTTTATCCAGCATGTTATGGCACAACACTAGCACTACATATCTATAGAGATATAGAGGTATCTCTTACATCTATTGTCAGGGTGACTTTCACCCTTGTTCTCCTGTTTATTGGTTGCTTGTCTTATAGGCAATGTAGGATTTAAAGGTTATTGTGCTGTTGCACTCACTGAAGTCTCTTGGCATAGGAGCATTAGTTAAATGCCTAAACTGTCAAATGAAAAAAAATCTAAGACGCTAAGACAGAGAGAACGAGACCTAATAGTGGTGACAGATCCACAATAACATTTTAATGATTCTGATACTGATTTACAGACCAATTTTAAGAAGGCCCTCTTTTCTGTGTTTCACTGCAGTTACGAGCAGTCACATTTCACAGTGATGTTGTCAGGAAAGACTGGGTTTTGGTGGACTGGCCTGCGCGCCCAAGGATACGGCGTTGGAGGGGTGCAATATGTCTGGGACAACGGCTATCCTGTCACCTTTACTCACTGGGCCAGAGACCAGCCAGGTAAAACCCCCAGCATAACCAACTGTATAAAGTGCAAGTTTCAAACAAGGTGCTATACAGTATTACATAAATTACACACGGTGAAGAATACATCCTGATACTGTTTGTGACCCTGACTTGCCTTGATTTCATAGACGATGGGGATGGTACTTGCATAGCTATGTCAACGGAAACCCCTGGTGGTTTCTGGGATGACAAGCCATGCTCAGAGAAATTCTTCTTCATCTGTGAGAGACGGAGGCCCGACATC